>CM074520.1:10833682-11095580 GCA_037379345.1 Perna viridis
TTCTAAATCTGAGCGTCAGAGCATCCACCTTAAGCACCAATATTCACCCATCGAAATTTGTAATCGACGTCGACGAGGGCCATCAGAACTACTACTGAATGATATCCTTTGTAATTGTAGTAAAGGGAACCTCACTTCGGAAGACACCATATGGCTACATGTTTGCCATACAGAGCACCAAGTGTATGGAGAAACTGACATCTCGCTTGAAACTGCTCAGCTATAGGCAGCCATTGTTCAGGGTCAGTAGGGGTCTGGTTATACTCCTCGGCACCCATTGAAACAATTGCCTCGCAAATATCTCGAACAATACCACTTATTGTGTTGTGATCAATTAAAAAACCATACATCAATGTTCGGTAACTGTTCCTTGTAGCCAAATATCTCAATGTGATCGATAGTCTAAATCCAGGATCGATGGACTGCCTATTGCAGGTGTTATTCTTAGTAATCCTAGGACCAATAACATGAAGAAGTTCCTGAAACATGTATGGGTCTATCTGCACAAAGTTTTTAAATGCCCTGGATTTTCTAATATAATTTCAGCCATTAGGGTCTCGTACTGCCCATTGATAGGTCTTCGGAGAGGCCAGTCCCTAGTCCACCATCTCCTCTGCCTCCGTCCCTCCCTACATGTGTCACCAAGAAGCTCAATCACTGTTCTTGCATTTCGAGTCTTATCAATATCAAGACCAAGCCAACTAACTGCAAATATGAGTTGTTAATCGTTTAGTTAGGACTGATGACCTAATGTATCTACGACAAGACAAATAAATACCTTTGGCACTACATGTGCAGGATATTTATACAAAATTCTGGTGTCATTTTGATGTCATTTTGGTGACAGTTTGATGCCTGCAAGTGTTGTCATGTTCTTATGACAGTGCTCCATTGAGCTTACACTGGACCGTTATAATCCGTCTTTTATCGGGATTTAACTTACTACACAAGTAGTAAACCGTAAAAATTCTTGGGAAACTTGTCTGATCCTTATCAATCAGAAATTCAACGTAATTGGGTCGTACCTTTCCGTTACCCATTCGTAGAACATCGTGCTCTATCCTTAGCAAAATCGTAATGTAACCGTGTAAGTACGCACTTATTCGGAAGTAACCGTACAAGACCCTGACTGCAAACCATAGTGGTGCACCGTGTTGGGAAAGATGCTACGTTCCTTGCACGTTAAAGAACCCTGCTGTGGTATTCGATAGGAGTAGGAACCTTTGCGCTCCGCCACAGGAGGCTAAATCCCCGACCTTACCCATTCCCCTTTTTCCAGTGGCAATCAAAATATGTCGACCCTATTATCCTTGTGACCCATCCTTTTTTTTTCATTTCATGTTCATTTTATCATCCATTTCATGTTCATTGTCTGAATATAGGACGTTCGCTCGGACGTTAAACCCCAACAAACAAACAAACAAACCTGACAATTACTAATCTACGAATAAGGTAGTACAATGCAGTTAGGTCATTTCTGAAAATTTGGTTTTCATTTTGTTGAAATAAAGCTGTTTTGAGGCAGTCCACACAGAAATTTCTAGTGTTTCGTCATAAAAAAGTACATATTTTTTAAATCCTTGGTGTGTGGAGGTTTAAGTCATTTATAATTAATTTAGTGATTATTCTTATAAAATCCAGTAGGCATGGTAACATACTGAACAAAAATATTACTGAGTTTTAGTAAATATCATAGGTGCCTTTCCAAAACTAACAGCCAAATACTATGTTTTATAAAATATCAGGCACTTAGACACTACCACAGGATGAAAACATGCATGGAGTAGGTGGAAAAAAGGTAATTAGATAATTAGATGAAGGGAGTGTTATCTATATGTAATGTAAAGCTACTGAACAACCTAATTATTTACATAAATGTTGTCTTTGAAAGTGATTTATCTTCTGGAAGTCGTTGGCGATCCGTATTTTTAAATTTCAAACATGCATTACCGGTAATAGGATAACATAGGGCTGAAAATTGAATTTTGCATACTGATATATTTTCTTTCAAATTCCATAATGACCTGTGATATTAATATTGCCATTTTTCGGATGTTGTCTTAGTTGAGAAGTTTATTTCGGCAGTTCGTTTTCCACATTCTAGCTTAATTTTTTAAGTTTGTTTGCTGAATTAAGATCAAGAAAAAAGTCTTGCACTTTGAAGTTTTATTTCTTAAGGTAAAAGTATGTGAACATAAGCAATAATATAATGTATACACAAGAAAAAATAAATAGACAATATTGTGAGTCATTGAAATCAGCTTGGCAAAAAATAATGGCGTATGAACAAAGACAGTACTGGGACGATTGAAAAACTACTTTTTTACCAAACCTTGCAACTTTAAACGCAAGTTTTTGTACAAATCAAGCAAAAAGGGAAACATCGGAAACATGCGTGTTAAAAAAAAAACCACCGATATGACAATAAAATTTAATTCATGGATACCTTCTCTACTGGAAAAGACAATTATTTGATACTAAAATTTGCTCTAATACACTAAAAAAGAATGTAAGACAAATGAAGATTTCGGCAGTTATTTTCTCTTGAAAAGTTCAATATCAGTGAATTTTAATGACATTATAACTCAATTTACCAATGTGATATTGAAAATCTTGTCTTTTACCCAAATCCGATGGTGCAAATGGTCAAATTCATATTTTCCACGGTTACACATTCACATTGACGAAATTTCAATGTATTTGGATTAGTTGCAATATCATTCAGATAAAGACTAAAATGTCCCTGGTTCAGAACAAGTTACAGTAAACAAAAGGCTCTCAAAAATCCTGAATTGCGCACCTGGCAAACCATTTCCAATTATCTTAGTATATTAATGAATGCTGTCAGTTCAAACGAGTACCTAAGGCACTGTAAAATGTTGGAACTGCCTTTTAAGTGTTTAAGAACCTCTGAAAAAATTGAGCAGGACTACCGCTATGCCGTTTTATTCCACTGGCTCTGAGAGGTCATTTGCCCAGAATGCATTTGCTTAAAAAAAACATAAAATAAAGTTAAACCTTGGCTATACAACATTTCCGTCACCATCTTTCAATTCAGGAGACAATGTTTACTAACTAAACCAAGTATCATTGAAATCAAAGCAAGAACAAAAGATAGCGAGAAAATGACCAACCAGAACAAACTATCGTCGTAACCATCCAATTGAAATCACAATGTTACTTGAAGAATCCAAGAATCACTGAAATTCGATCAACTGGCGAAAATGGTCCGAAAATGGCCTAAAAAATCAAAACTGGCAGACAACTCAATTGTTATGTTTATATAATTCTGAAGTTGAGGGAAAAAAAGCAAAAAAAGCATTTTGATCCCAATGTTCTATTTTTAGTAATAACAGTCATGATTTTTGGCCGATGAAAAAAGAATTATATGATCAGTTTGTGCTGAATTTCCTAAAAAACAATTATGCCAACTTTTTATAAATTTTGTCCCACGGTTTCAGAAAAGATTTTTGAATTTGTAAGGGTGAAGAACGATAGAAAAAATCTATTTCAGAGGTCATTATCCTTACATCGGACGACGAATCACTTTGAAAATTTCGGCACAAGTCCTTCTTTTGGTGGTGAACAATGCTACTCTCCATCAGAATTTTGCTATATTCAACAGTTTTTGAATTATTGCAAAAAAATATATATTGACCCTCTATATTCTATTTCTAGTAACGGCGGCCATGTTTGTTTTGTTTAACCAATGAAAAATATAAAATTCAAATGATCAGTTTGTGCAAAATACCCTTAAAAAATTATGCAAACTGTCATACTTTCTTTAAATTTTGTCTCATGATTTCAGAGAAGACTTTCAAAGTTGTACAGGTGAAAAACCATATAAAAATCTGTTTCTTATTATTTTGAAAATGTCGACATTAATCCATCTGATGGTGAACATACCAACTTTCGTTAATTGATTACAGCACAGAAGATTCTGAGGAGACGATTTTTGAAAGTGATAACATCAAAAACACCAAAAGGGTAATTACTACAACATGGATCAACAGCATATCAATAGGATACTTGCCAAGTTCTCCATTAACAATAGAGCAAAGAGTACGTCTGCATGTCTGTTTTCCATGTCTGGTCTTTGTCCCTGGATAGCATTCTTTTGACTACCGCTATAACCTTGGTTCCCTTAATTACTCTTGCAAAACAATCTTATAACATATTGAACAAAAGAGGTTGCACATCATTACATTGTACATTGTCATTACACAACACTTATATAACAGTGTATTTTGGGACTACCTTAACATCAAACGGTCGGAGTTGAGTATTTGATCAATTTCTTCTGTTCTTCTATCAATGCTACATATAGCTGTTTTACTTGCCTTCTGAATTATTCCTTATTATTTTTTAAAATATCATCAAAGGAAGTAAAAACTTTTATTGTATTTATATGATTACCTTTAGGAGTAAAAATATGCATTTCATTTTTAATTTTTCTCTACAAAGCTATTTTGCATTAATTTCAAGTTTATAACAATGGCGGTACTTTTCACGTATTCAAAATCAAAGTGCTGTTAGCAGTGGGGTTTTTGGATTCTTGTGCAAATTGTAGCATGAACAAAATTCAAAGATTACATGACGTAAAATAAAACTATAATATAATATAATATAATATAATATAATATAATCATACATGGGCATTTCCCATATTATTATGATATATTATAACATGTCTAAACTGAATGTCAATCAATAAAATTTATTTCTGATGTTCCAAGTATAAACTGTAATCGACATTTAAACAGTGTCGAACTTCACAAACATTTGCAAATTTTGTTTTGTATCACCTTTTTCCCAATTCTTAAAAAAACTGTCCAACAATTTATTTACAATCAAATTCAGACGTTCTACAAAACAGTATTATCCTACAGTGTAATTACACTCAAACAGAACTTACATATAGTTCAGCTTTAAAACATAATTTTCTTCATCAATATAAGACTTTCAAAAATAGACACTTTCAGCAATTTGAATTTTCCCGCAAATTTTACTGCTTTTTTAACTTTCTGTTTATTAAACATAAAAGATAAGATCAAGGAGTTACAAAACTTTGATAACCTTGATAACTCCTTGATAAGCGTTTTTTTTTACTGATATTGTATGCAGTGGAAAATGCTTAGCACATTTAATACTTCCGACACATTACTACAAGAATTTCATTCCCTTAATGCTAATTTATTACTAAACATCGAAAAAGGAGTCCCTCAAATTTTCAGTTTATTTAAAGACCAGGTCTTTATTTTTTCCCCAGAAGTAATAGAATATTATCAAGCTGAATAATTGTCAGAAACATATTAAAAAGGTCATTAAAGACGTACTGAGTTATATAAAAGTAATTTCATTTGGACTATATTTTTGTGTAGTGTTCAAAAGCAGTAGAGAAGTTCCAGGCATAAACCGATAGATCACCCCCCCCCAAAAAAAAAAAAAAATATGTTTACACTTGCTTCAAAGTTTTCTAGTTTAAAATTGTAATAAATGCAAGTCTGTTTTGATACATGCCAACATTTTAAAATGCTCGAGGTTTTTTTAAAGATTACTTAGGCATAACAATTCTATAAAGCCTTTTAATGGGTTTTCAAATTTATCTCGATTTTTTTGGTATTTTAAAGGTAAGATACAATGAAGTTAAGTTATAAATGGAAGAGTTTACAATCAATGGAACCAAAATTCTAGCGGAAATCAAACGAATGTAATCCAGGGACAAAGACAGACATGGACAACAGACAAACACAACAAAGAACATGAAGTAACTGAAATAATGAAGTAACAGAAGTAAATGAGCAACTAGGACTCCATTAAAAACTAGGAACATGGAACAGGTTTACCGGCAGGGTAATCGTCCTCAGCTTTTCTAGAAACACTCACCGAGTTGCTCACAAAAAGTCTGGGGTATACGAAAGAGGAAATGAAAACTAAGACCCGTTCAAAAAATCAGTCTTCAAGGTGCAGATGGATGCGTCGCCACGATCCACGAGTTTATGATGACGGCCATAAAACTTCTGTAGTGATGACTTCAATCTTGTAGCAACATAACCCTGTTCCAGAAGCCTAGTTGTATGAAGTCTAGCGCGATACAAAAAGCCTGCATAGTTACGGTAAGTCTGGCATAACGTATGAGTTGTGATATGAAAACTCCATACGCAGGTGCTGTAGCGATGTTGCCACAGGTTAAAGGAAAGTGGAGAATTCTAAATGAAAAGTCATCACGTTTGTCTTAATGTTTGGTCAATATTTTTCCTTTACCGCCGATCTCTAAGTGCAGGTAGAAATTGCTCTCAAGAAACGTTACCTTAGAAGCTCTCATGGTGGAATCCCCTAAAAATAGTGGCAGTTGACTAACACGTCCTTTCAATACAAAAGAGCATAGCGCACATATATCAAAGAGCACTTTCATTTTCCCCTAACAATATATCAACTATTTCAACATGGTCGTCGTTATTAATTCTTCTAACCACAGTTTCAAGGCTGTTTCCAAAACAATCACTGACGTCAGTTTCAGCACCATGTTGAACTAAATATCGCGTTACGGATTTATGTCAATTTATGGCACTTTTCCACAGAGGTGTTTCTCCTAAATTATTCTTCTGATTAATATTGGCACCACAAGTAACCAATAATTTGGTAAGTGAATCATTCCCAGAAGTGGCAATTTGATGGAGTGGTGTCTCGCCATCTTTATTGGCCTTCTTTACATCAGCATTATTCTCTATTAGTATTTTAACAATGTCGGTTCTGTTCTCATAGCATGCAACGTATAGTGGAGTCCATAAATCCCTGTCTGTAGTGTTCACATTAGTGGTATGTTTTAATAACAGCCGTAATATGTCGGAGAACCCTTCCCGACATGCAATGTAAATTGCATTCAAACCATCACTGTCAAGGCACTCCGTGTTTACACCTTGATCTAAAAGTAACTTCAGTATAGGAATGTGTCCGTTCTCACATGCAATATGTAGCGGTGTTCTACCGTAGTTATCTTTCATATTCAAAGCAGTAACTTTTTGTGAGGTATTTACATTTTCCCCTTCTACATCTTTGCGTTTTAACAAAAGTTCAACAATATCTGTATGTCTTTTTTGACATGCAATATGAAGCGGGGTATGTGTTTCCTTGTTTACACAGTTTTTGTCTGCGTTGTATTCAAGCAAACATTTTACGACATCAGTGTGTCCACGACTAGTTGCAGCATGAAGAGGTGAATTCATCCCATTATTACAAAAGTTAATATCAGCATGTTTCAAAAGCAAAAGGTTCACTATTTCTGAATGTCCGTTCATTGCTGCAAGATATAACGGAGTATTGCCTTTCTCATCACCTTTGTCAACCATAACATTTTTTTCAACAGTTCCGTTGTGATTTCTAAATAACCCTTTTCACATACAATGTGAATAGGATTTTTTTTCCCATCTAATGTATCTATATTAGGATTTGCTTTTTGTTCGAGAAGAAGTTTAACAACATCTAATTTGTTCAATTCACATGCATGATATAATGCAGTTCTTCTTTTGTTATCTACACAATCGATATTTGCATCATGGGACAGAAGTAACTTACATATTTCAATATGTCCTTTCCGACATGCTAAATGTAATGGTTTTAGACCTTTCTGATCAGAAACATTTACTTTCGCATTTTTTTGCAATAATATTAAAGCTAAATTTATGTGTCCATTATTACAAACCAAGTGCAGCGCTGTATCTAAAGTAAAAGGGTTTTGTTTAATTGCGGCTTTCTTTGACAAGAGAGATACAACTGTTTCAACATAACCTCCTGCACATGCAAGATGTAACGGTGTATTTCCTTTTTTATTCGTTGCATCAAAAAATCCATTCCTTTTTAACAATACTTCAACCACAGCTTTGTGTCCTTTAATTGCTGCAAGATGAAGAGGGGTATTTTCATTATTATCCTTCATGTTTACCCTCGACCGGTCCAAATCAGCAAAAAACTTAACATAATCGTCATATCCTTGATCAGCCACAGCATGTAATACAGTGGACTTGTTTGTGTCCTCTTTAAAATCTTTACAAGTAAAATTGTCCCGTAGATAGTCTAGAAATAGGTTTCTAAATTCTGGGAGATTATTGTTGGTGTCCAAGAATACATCCCAAAATAATCCTGACTTTATATCCATTAACAAACGATCGAAGTAGAGTTGATCAAAACGTGGTGGAATTGATACACATTGATTTGTTGCTCTATATTTACTAAATTGATCAAGTGTAAATCTGTCCTTTAAAACTGACCATTTCCCATACTTAAGTAATGATTTCATAATATATTTACTAATACAAAATGTTATACCATTGAATAATTTTTCACTTTTGAATTTATACATTGTGTTTTTTTCAACTACAAAGGAACCTTTCAATGACACCAAGTACTTTAAAAGTAATTGTTTACTAGGAGCTGATTTAAGACCAACTTCACGAAACAAAAAATTTAGCTTATCATTATCCTTATGATTTTCGTTTGTGAGTAGGTCAATTTTGATTGAATTGCCTAAAATAACTATCAATGAAAATATTATGAAATTGATATCCAAGTGTTTGAACAATTGGTCTATTTCATACTTTATATACATGCGAGGATTTACAACCTCTTCAAATCCACCTGCTGTTTTTACACTACAATAATAACATAGTTCTGGAAAAAAATCGAATTCCATAAGTACCTTATCACCTAGCCCATTAATTTCATCACCGATATAAGAATGTCCAATACTTCGCCTTTCACTTATGTTAAGACAAATACCTTCAGACAGAAAACATATTTCAATAAAAGGCAATAGACACCTATCATCAATTAGATTATATACATATGACCTACATGTGGCTATAAGTTTTAAATCCTTATTTCTAGACAATAAGATTTGAACTCGCTGGTTTTGTTTTCCCCACCAATCTCTGTTATGCTCTTCAATAAAATGTTTTCCAAAAATATCATCGATGAAAAGCAATTTTTTTCCTTTTGGTTTTGAATATCTTATTGTGTCATTTATGTCACACACAAGCATCAAATCATATCCCTCTGACTCAGTCATATAGCGGATAACATGGATAGCAGTTACAGTTTTACCACAACCAGGAGGTCCTGTTATAACAACACACTGATTTGTCCTAATAGATTCCTTTACAGCAGCTGATGCTCTGGTCGGTACAAACGTTTTTAAAGCGTGTTTCCAATTGTCAACTTCATGTTGCTGTAACTCTGGAGAAGAAAACAAGCATATTCAACATCCATGCAAAAACCTTAAAAGTGCCATTTATAATATCAATTTCTTTTACAATGTTAACATGATTCTAATACCCGATATCTAGCACCATTAAAATTATTTAACTTGTAATATACTTATTCGATTGAGGAGCATGTTGTGCTTCTTGTTGGTAAAAAAATATAGTTCAACATGGTAGTTTTGTTTAAGCTAATGAACACAAACTTTGGCGAGCATATAATTTTAACATAGCATGAGTAATATACCAGTAAGGATAATTTCAGTACATGCCATTTATCATATCAACAAGGAACAAAGGCCCAAATGAAGCACCATAAAAATTCCTTTATTTCTAATTGATAAATATGTAGCTGCACATGTTCAGTGTGCATATACACACTGTGCTTATATATATATATATATATATTAACTCTTGAGTTACAGATTACACAAAGTAAGTACTCTTGGCAAATAAAGCGACATAATTTATAAATCTTAAATTTCATTTACAAAAATCAATTCCAAGAATATGTTCCCCGTCGAAAGATTTATGCAAAAAAAAAACAAACAAAAAACAAACAAAAAAAAAACCAAAAAACAAAAAACAAAAAAAAATTGCCATTATCAAAATTATGCTTTTCAATACCACTCTGATTGTGATTTAAAGTAGAAAATCCGTATTTTGAAATAACTAAACTAACTTAAATGAATGACAATTGTATGAGACATCCTGAGATGATTGTCTTTATGATTTTTTGCCTTCAAAAATCTTAAATGATATCATTTGATATAATTGTGTATTATAATTTCACAGGGACCAGTACAAAACTGAGTATGAGAACAAATTGAAAGAGGAACTGGAACAGATCAGAACTAAAACCAACTCAGAAATAGACAGACTGAGAACCAGTACTAGGGAGATGTATGAAAGAGAAAACAGGTAAACCTCAAATACCTGGCCCCAGTATCACAAAACTAAAAAAAAATGCTTAATTCTGAAAAAAAAATTTTAACATCATTTTCGGCGACTTTGATTATTTGAGTTACTGTTGATGTTAAGAATATTCTTAGGCATATTTTTCAAGTTTTGTGTCACTGGGGCCTGTTGGTTAAAAGAAGGGTCAGGTAAACATGAACATACCAATATTTTTAAGAAGCTGTCTTTTAAAGATTCATGGAAAATTTCAATTTAGTGCTTCAGTGGATATCAAGTAACATAATCTGATTTGGCTGTAAAAAATGGTATAGGTTCTCATGCACCACCTCATCCCTAAATCACTCCTGCATTAGAGATTTTTATTCTGCTGGAAAAAAAATCAAAAATAAAAAAAGCTGGATATTTTTCCTTTTTCCATTTGATAAATTTGTCATCAGGATTGTTTGCATGCTGGAAGGAAAGGTTTAAAATGCTTTAGATGCAGTAGTTTGACAGATTAAAATCATGCCAAATTGCTTTGATGCCATGGAGTATGATACACAATTTTACCTCCACATGCATTGTTTTATGAACTCTATAATACATATTTATCAGCTTGAGCAGTATATATCATGAAATGTTTCACAGAAGAGATCTATTTGTTTCTGACAAAATAAAGGCCACCCTCCCACATCAACTTGTTTTTTTTTAAAAGTGGTCTGAAAACCTAGAAATATTTTGTACAGCCTTGGTTCTATGATAATAGTTTTGGAAAAATTAAAGTTATTTTCCTTGTAGGTAGAATAATGGTGCATTCTATGGCCTCCATCACCAATGCTCTATCCTCCGTTAGTATATTGCCCAGGTTCAATCCTTGAAACCCTTTTTAAATAAAAGGTCCAATAGAACTTTGATTTTCCACTACTAGAAGACAGAATTTATGAAACCTTTGGTGAAATTTCTGAACTCTGAAACAATCTAAACAATGTATTAAAAATAAAAACATCTTCTGACCCCTTAATCACCCACAGCATTATTCTGAGTCAGACAACTATATGCATGGTTTTTGTATTACTTTCTGTCCTCAAATCTTTGAGTTTTTCCTTAAATACAAATCTCAAGTGATCTGATTGGTCGCAATTTGAGTTGAGGAAAGATTTGAGGAAAATCTCAGTTTGAGATTGTTTATGACACTGGGCTCTGTTAAGTTTTGTTTTAGCATCAGTAATAAAAATTTAGATCCTGCCTGACTAAAGACAGTATGGAATATCACAGTCTGTTTTCACAACACACATTGGGAAAGCTAGTTTTTGTTTTTAAACTCAAATGAATATTGAAACTATAATTACTGGTACAAGGAATTAAAAAACAATACCAAAAATATAGAAGTGAAACTTTTAGGAATGAACCTGTTTAAGGGAAATGCTGCAGAGGACATTGTCCCTGTATGTTTTGTTTACCAAACTATATCTGTTTATTTCTAAAAACTCACTTAGGGATAATGCTAAACAACACTTCGTGTAATCAAGGGAACCAAGATTTTACCGGAAACCAAACAGACCCACATAGCAAAGAACATAAAATAATACATACAAAGTAACAAGAATAAATGGGCAACTCGGACTAAAATCTGGGAAAATTAACCAGGTGCACCGATAGGGATAGCGTCGTCTGGTTTTCTAGAAACACCCACCGGCCCATAATAAGTAAAGTACAGACTAAAGGAAAGAAGGAAGAGAAACTATGACACGTTGAACAAATCATATCTCATTGTACAGCTGGATACATCGTAACAATCCACGAGCTTACTTTGCACTTCTGTAGTGATGTCCTCAATCCTGTAACCCTGTTCCAGAAGCCTTATTGTAAGAGGCCTAGCGCGGTACAAAACGTCTGTGCAGTTATTGCAAGCTCTGGCATAACGTATGAGTTGTGATATGAAAACTCCATACACAGGTGATAAAAGGATGTTGACACAGATTACATGCATGTTGACAATGCGGAACGAAATCATGTTTGTCGTATAGTTTGGTCAATAGTTTTCTTTTACCATCGATGTCTTAGTGAAAGTCAAAATATACGGCTGACTTCATAGTGTCTCTAGTATCCTTTATCTCAAGTTCTTTGGGGTAAATGTGATATACGGAAGCGAGCCCCGAAACTACGATTGTTTAACGATAATTAGTCATCTATATAGGGAACAATCAGATTAATGGATCTAGCTAAACGATGTTACTTTTTTGGATCAGATAAATGGGTCCACCTCACTGTACAAATGTGTATTATCATTTTGAAAGTATCTTCTTCGATGTATTTGGAAAATGATTTGGAATCGTTCTTTACAAGTGTGAGGGATCTCTTCCAAGAACTACATATTTGTATATAGGTGTACCGTCTTTTTTTCAGAGAAACAACGATATATGATGTTTTATGAGTGGCTATTTAAAATAAGTATGGGGAAGGAAATATAAAAAGTTGAAAAATCATAGGTTTTTATGCTATTGTTTTCTAATAATAATTTGAATTGAGTGTTTTCGGAAAATCTGTCGAATTTTCAGGATCCACACTGAATTAATCCCACTACGGGAGTAACAAGTGTCGTAATAGGACTGGAAACCCTCTTTAATAGCTGTGCATCTTGCAGATCCAGCTATGTAGCCTTCTTTGTAAGGATTGTTGTTGAGTTTAGGGATCCAGAATATAGACGGTAGATCACAATCTTTGGCAGAGAGACTAAAGTTTGTTTGTTTGTTTGTTTGTTGGGGTTTAACGCCCGAGCAGCAATATTTCAGCTATATTCAGGAGGTGAACATGAGGTGGATGATAAAATGAACATGAAATGATGATGAAATGAAAAATGGGATGGGACACAAGGATAATGGGGTCGAGAAATTTTGATTGCAACTGGAAATAGGGAGGTGGGTAGGGTCGGGCAATTTAGCCTCCTGTGGGGGAGCCCTATGGTTCCTACTCCGGGAGAATACCATAGTATGTTTTTTAACGTGCAAGGAACGGGACATATTTCCCAACACGGTGCACCACTATAGTTTGCGGTCAGGTTTTCCGTATTATAGCCTGACAACCCCAGCATGTAACACGCCAGGGGTACTCCATTCCCCATTTGGGGCACACAACGCAGTTGCTCTGTCAGCAGAGTAACCTAGCTACCGGCTAGGGTTCTGAGCACTATTTAGTCGCCTTTTACGACAAGCTTAGCGCTGCTGCAGGCCTATTCTTTTGACACCCGGACCTGCACGGGTTGGCAGAGAGACTAAAAGAGGAGAGCAGAAAGTCTTCGTTTCCACTATCCCTTCATTGGAGAGTGTGATAGCAGTGTAGGTCTTATTACTGCTATAACTAGTAGCCGAATGCGTTTACTGAATCGGCCATTTCCTATTTAACATCTACTGAAAACTCTTGGAGGCTGGGATTTTCAATGTTGCTAAATATTATTTTTCTGCTCCTCTTAAAATTATTTTTTTTTCCAATAACAGAAGAATTAATTTTTTTTCAAGAATATTGCAGATTTTTTTTTGCAAGTCAAATTTATGATAAACAAAAAAAAATGGAAATATTATATAACTATCAAGGGAGTATAGATATTAAGATCAATCAGATATTTCATTCTTGTTATGACTAAATAAAATTAATTAGTAGATTAACATCTCAAAGGGGATGAAAATTTCAAAATAAAGATTTTTTTCCGTCATTTTCTTGTATTTAGGCACTATAATATACAAATCTTCCATTTTATGGTGACCAAAATAATGTTTCCTCTCTAAAACTGATGTGGGTATGGATTAAGAACATGTCAAACAGCTACAATTAGGCTAGCAAATATTAGTTGAGGAGTAAAAACCAAAACCAAATCCTTGCCAACCATCCCACATTTTTGGTGAGGGTTGGATGAAATTTACTTGGCCTAAACAAGACATGGCTTTGCCTGTAGCCAGGGATTGGATAAAGTTCTGCTTTTTCTTTCTAAACTATAACCCAGCATGAGAATATATAGGACTTATGCAGAATGGAAAGCTTTCCCTGCAATAGCACAAGAAAGTCCGGGACTCATTGAGACCGGTAGCTTCCCTGCAAATCTGCAATAGCACGAGAAAGTCTGGGACTTATGCAGGGAAGCAACCCATGTCACAATCAATTATGCATGTCCAATCTATAGTGATCACATTGTATAGTACCCCAAAATATATCAATTAGACAAAGAGCAATCCATGATGTAATTCATGATTATTGTACATTATGTCTAATAAAAATTCTTGCACACTTATAATGAAAATTATGGGCGACAGGAGATAACCTTGGCACATTGAAGGATGTTGAGAGTGTTGAATTTTAGATGACTTGGCATTTGGTGTTTTCGTAGAATCCATGAATAATCTTTGCTATTTGACAGGGATTCTATAGTGTTCTTTACGATTTGACAGGGATTCTATAGTGTCTTAGTTCCTTCCAAAGAGTATTTCTGTCAAATTGTTCGAAGGCTTTCTTGAATTACACAAAGTTGATGTAGAGAGTTGATTTCCATTCTATCGACTTCTCGATGATAACCCGTAATGTGGCAATTTGGTCAAATACATGATCGGCCGCATCGGAATTCTGCTTGCTCATCACAGATGTTTGTATATATTGTTTCTTTCCAGAATGACTCTTGCTAGGATTTTACTTGGTAGGGAGAGTAGCTGAGTTCCTTATCAGTTTTTGGCAGTTGCTCAGGTCACCCTACTTTGGAGGCTCAATGATGCAACCTAAACTCCATTCATCAGGGATTATCACTGTTTCCCAGATGTGTTCGAACAGCTTATGCCAGAAGTTGTAGGGCCCCTTGTGGGTCAAAGTGTGATTATAAATATGACCAGTTTTATATATTGTAAATTTCGATATGCTGTACAAGAACATGCCCGTAACAGCGATAATCTTGTGGTAAAAGGCGACGAAATAGTGCCCAGAACGCTGGCGGGCGGCTAGGTCTCTCTGCCTACAGAGCAACTGGGTTGTGTGTCCCAGGTGGTAGAGTGAGATAACCCAAACATTTCACACGCTAGGGTTGTCAGGCCATAATACGAAAAACCTGACCACAAAACAACAGTGATGCAACGTGTTGGGAAAGATGTCTTGTTCCTTGCACGTTAAATTACCGATCTGTGGTTATGCTACAGGAGTAGGAACCATTGTGATCCGCAACAGAAGGGTAAATTACCTGACCCTTCCCAACTCTCCTAATATCCAGTGGTAATCAAAATTATCCTTGTGTCCCATCCAATTTTCCATTTCATCATTATGCCGTCTTCATTTTATCATCTGTTTCATGTTTGTAGCCGGCATATAGCTGAAATATTTCTGCTCGGGCGTAAAACCCCAAAAATCAATTAATCAATCAATATTTTTTAGGTGTTTTCTGGGTTTATCTTCAAGACCATAGGTGGAATTTCGTCCGGTCCTGGGGCTTTTAAAATCTTTGTTCTCTGTAGGGCTTTTATGATTTTTGATTGGGTCAGTATGCGCATCAAGGTCTTTTTTGGGTTTTAGATCGGGATCCCCGGAGCGTCTGATATATTTTCTCCATTTAAAAGTGGTCGATCTAGGTTTGTTATATCACTACCATCTTTGTCTTTCCCTAGTTTGGATGTGTTGGTCTTTCTACTTGCCTGTTGGCGTGTGATGTTGTACGCAGGTTTGATGTCATTTTTGACCATTGCATTATTTGCTTTTGAAGTGAGCTTGTTGATGTTTTTCTTTACTCCTTTCCTGATGCTTATGAAATACCTCGTCAACAACAACAATCTTGTCTTGATCTGGTCAGGTTATATCTTAACAGACATTTCTCAGTTGTCTCGATTGTATCATCAGATAAACGTGGCTTGTATTCCTTTGAGAATCCAAACTCTTCTACGCATGTGGTGTTCTTTGTGGATTTTACTCTCTCAATTGCTTTTCCACTGGACCTCTTTCTTATGTTATACTTTCTGCTTCTAATCTGATCTTGTCTAGTTGCCCTAGCTATCTTGATCTTAAATTTAGACACCACAAGTTGATGATCGGATGCTATATCAGCACCTCCATAAGCTGTAACGCTCTTTCTCCATCTCCCAGTGACTGTAAATTGATAAAATCAGGTTTCTTGTTCTCTTTTCTGGAGATTCCCTGCTTGTTTTGTGTATATCCTTGTTAGGGAATGGGAATATCGTACCTCCTATGACCATATCTTTCTGGGAGCAAAATATCTGCAAAAAGTTGTCCATTTTTCGTTGATGGTACAAATTCCTTTTTTCCCCGTGACAAGTCCTCTCCCTGTGTTATCTTATTCAAACATTGGCATTCACATCACCCATTACAATCAAGATGACCCGAGTGTTGTTCAATCTTGGGTAGCTTGGGACTGGTTGTAAAACTTACGTTTGTCTTTTTACTCTGATACGTAGGAGCGTTGCATTGAATAACTGTTACTTTCTGTATCTTTAAAAATAAATCTTGCCATGATAATTCTTCCATTAACAAGATTCCATTCGATTATTTGGTCATTGTATTGAGTAAGATTCCATGTTAATGGTTACTATCCTCTTTGGTGGTTCAGGGTACAGTAGAGTTTGCCCTGAAGATAGTATGACCGCTCCACATGATTTCCGTGTAACTTCACCCTAAGATAACAAGGTTGTAGCACCCCATTGCATTATCATATTAAGAACTATTTCTAATGTTAGAAGTAAGTTCTCATTACTCAAATGTATAGCATAGTCTTCTGTAATCGGACCACCTGGTATTCTTATATCTTCTCTCTTATAATGTTTAGTGGTAGTTCGTATATTTTTGTGCATTTTTCTAATACTTTGTTAAACATACTAGATTAAAATAAAACGAAAGTCTCTGGATATTGATGATATCCATTTTAGTTTTCAAATATCCCAGCCCCCCCCCCCCCCCAATATAAAAATGGGCGGTGCCTTACTAAGACTTTTTTAATGTCCTTGACTACCCATTTCGGGTCTCGAAAGTACGGGTACATCATAATTATTTTCTCTTATTTTCTTTATCATAGTATGATAAGTAAATAAATAAATAAATAAATAAATAAATACACTGATTAATTAATGAAGAAAAACTTATTATTATTTACTGGTAATAAAATAATTAAAATTCTAATTAAGGGATACATATAGAATATTTATGAGAAAAAAAAAACAATTAAGATAAATTTGAAAATGCCAACAAAAGCGTAGGCGGATGGAAAAAAAATCATTTTAAAACGTAACACCGGAAGTTTATTATTTTAAATGAAAGGGGCATTTATCAATATATATGAAATGAATTATTATAAAAGAAAATTATAAGGATAATAAGGTTGTTTAATGTGGTTGTTATCGACCTCCTTGCATAAATATTAACTTAATACAAAATAAAAAGAAATGTCAAATAGTTCTGAAAAAAATCTGCTTGTCTCAATAGAATGAGAAAAAAATGTGTGAGAAACTCATCCATAATTAGACAATCATTTTTGTCATAGATAGTTATGTCAGGGAAAATGTGTTATTTAGAAGTTCTTTTTTTCCAAAACGCGATTCATTACCTGTATTAATAATTATAGTGAACACGCCCTGGGAAAACTTTCGCGTATATAGGAGACAGGTGGTATAATAAACAATTATTTCAACTCTCTTTAAATTAAATCACAACCCTGATAATTAGTCTGACGATGACACTAAATATATAGAAACATCTTCCTTTTTTAAATGAAAAAGAAAAAAAAAAAAAAAAAAAAAACATCAAACATATTGTTTTCTTCGTGGATCAGTTTTTCTTAGATCCTGATTAGATACAAAGTCATGTACAATGTAGTAATAAAACTCTGGATTACTTACGAATGTTTCATCTACTTCAAAATGAAGGAGTGAAGGCATTCATCATTTACCCAAATTACCCAAATACATTTCCCCAGTCAAGTCTGAGTGTGAAGTTGTGTTTCATTTTGCAAACGAAAATATACTCTCAAAATGTAAAACTTCCATTAGATAAAACTAAATCAATTATTATTTTAATATTCTCGGAGATTTAACTATGTTGTGGGGCACTCTCTTGGACTTCAGGGTAGTGAGTTAGCAAAAAGGTCTTAATATAAGGGTAGCAAAAAGAATTACCGAAAACTAATCCGATCCATAATCAAGTCAAATCCAAGGAAAAGGCGTCTAGTACATTTGAAAGGCATTGGAAGTGCGATGGGGACGCCAATGGGCGAAGAGGTCGCGTTGACCGGCGATGGTCAACGCTGAAGTACGTTGGATGTCAAATGCAAATGCGCGGAAGTGCGTTAGTATAATACCCCATTCAACGTCGCCATGAAATTTTATGTGCGTAAGCGCGTACAATGTTATAGAGAAAACAAACAAACTAGAGTAAAGTCATATTATTAGCTAGTTTATTGTTGCCTGTATAAAAAACGTAGCATACATCATTACTAATTTTGAGTGTTAAAAGTACACGTACTTAATGCAGTATCAAAACTTAAAAGATACGTTAAGACACTCGAGGTAAAAAAAAAGCGGAACGGGACAACTTTGTTGTCGTATGAAAAATCGGAAAATTGTTATATATATGTATATATATATATATAACGTCTCAGAATGTGACGACTCTATTCACTACACTGCTCCATCGGATCAAATTGATACAGGGAAGATAATGTAAATTTATAGAAGGGTCTGAAAAATTCCCAACGATGTTAGAACTGTCAAATTTGCATTTTTTTTTGTCGTTCCCTCCGCGGGACTCGAACTCGTACCGCTGTGACACCTATGGCAACACCGCCTGCACTAAGTCCAGCGCCCAAGTCCACTCGGCCAGCTAGGCTATATTAAAATATAGCTTTCGCTGGCCGGATCATTCCTCCTCGTAGGAATAATTTAGGGCTGTAACTTAGTACACAATGTATGGTAGTACGGGACAGTTCATGTACATGTTATTATGTAGGATAGTGGATCAAATTAATGATGCATGTCACAACAAATCAATATTATACAACGTCTCAGAATGTGACGACTCTATTCACTACACTGCTCCATCGGATCAAATTGATACAGGGAAGATAACGTAAACTTATAGAAGGGTCTGAAAAATTCCATACATCGTGTACTAAGTTACAGCCCTAGATTAATCCTACGAGGAGGAATGACCCGGTCAGCGAAAGCCATATTTTAATATAGCCTAGCTGGCCGAGGGGTCTAGGGTGCTGGACTTAGTGCAGGCGGTGTTGCCATAGATGTCACAGCGGTACGAGTTCGAGTCCCGCGGAGGGAACGACAAAAATAAATTGGAAATTTGACAGTTCTAACATCGATGGGAATTTTTCAGACCCTTATATATAATATATATATATATATATATATAAATTTGATATCACGGATCTTTATCTTTTAAAAGTAAGACATGCTTTCAAAACGAATCATGGAGTGTATTCGATAGTGGAAAGGCGAAATAGAAACTGCAATATACGAGTAAAGAGTGTAGTAATAGAATACCGAAAGCCCAAATTAAGTCCCGGACCAGACTGGCATGTTTTTCTTCATATTACGTATAGTCCCTTAATCCATCAAATCTAGATCTCTGTGGCATCAATCATAATGATAACCTTAGCAGCGGTGTATAAGATGATACACATGCAGAGAAAAGCGCCGTCCTATACTACATTTTATTTGTATTTACAAATTCTACAGTTACTATAGATCAATTGTTTTTATGTAGTACATGTAGTTAATACGCTAATACAGAAGTCTTAAAGCTATCCACAACCAGTCTATAGCTAAGTTAGTCAAGATTTTGTTTCATTTAAAGAGTACTCGTCCTTTTAAGAGACTGCCAGTTTTGTTCAATTTTCAAATGGGTATAGGAAATATGTAGAAAAATCATTAATTTTGTTTTTTTTTATAATTTCATCAATAGTATAAACGAACTGAAAGCAGTTTTTTTTCTGATTACATGTACACAAATATCATATATGTAGAATTTCAAGATAATCGTATATTTACGGTATCAACGGAGAACATCTACATGATAGACAAAACATTTCAGCCATTTAAAGAAAACGCACCTCCTCGTAGTGACCAACGCATTTCTGCTTTGCTATAGGCAGTCAGCAATCATGTCTAACCATGTCGTGATCGTAAACGCACTAAAGCGTACGACGATCGTACCTCCGCGTCCAATCGCGATGCCGAGTCTTTCGTATCATTTCTTCCAAACTTAATTACGACTGTATTACATCCATTTATTGCCTCCCTTCTGAAAACATTTAACGCTTCTAATTTCATGATAATTTTCGGACAAACTGTACACCCTTCAATGGTAATCTCTGGGCCCCTTTTTTCAAATACTCCTGTTCCGCCCCGAAAAACATTTTAAAAAGGATCTGAATCGCAATTCGGTGCATCTAAGCACAGCTCAGGCGTCCTGGGTACACACAGAACTAGATGAAAACAATCAATTGAGCAGATACATTGTACCTGTATGTTACGTTCATCAATATACTAGAAAAATATATACGAGTATTAACCTATTTAAACAATATACCAGTGCCGGATCCAGAATTACAGGTAAGTGGGGAGGCACATAAAATAATAGACAGGACCAACAGTGAGTGTTTCTTTCATGATATGACTGGCACAATTTTTCAACATTTTTTCTAGGGGTGGGGGTGGGGGGGGGGGGTTGACGGGTCCGCCTCCATCCCCACTGAATTTGCTACTGAATACCGTGCAACCGACCCGGTCTGTGGCAGAGTTATTACGATCCGCGAAATCTCAATTTATCTTATATTATTTTAATCTCATAAGAGTTAATCGACATGGTGACGTATAAACTGATAGTGTTTCTTTAATGTTACAGTTTCGATCACTTCTAACCTCTCTTAAATTCTGTCAGGATTTCTGTTCTATGATATCAGATAGAACAGTACACCAGTAGGATCTTACAGTGCCTAGTCTGCGTATCAAGTATTTATATATTCTATTTTTCCTTTCGGACAGGACTGTTCGCTGGATGATATATTTTTTCAATAATACGAACTTAAGAAAAGAAGATTGAAAGATCCTGTTGATAAAAATGTTGATAAACTGTCGGGAATTCGGGAATGGTTTGTACTATTCTTACATGCTGTGCCTTATTTTCATTTACTAGGTAACAGAAGCAACAGCTTACAGTTAAGGATAGTCATATCATCCCACTCGGACACATTATTATATCGTTTCAAACGAGACCAGTCAATAGTCTATCCTCTTAAATACTGCATGCTTGGAAAAGAAGCAATGACATCTAATAATGAAGTCTTTGGTATGATTACATCAGTGATCGATCCGACAACCTTACCATTCGACCACCGAGGCTTTTGGCATTGTTATCCAAGTAAATCAAAGTGACAATCATGAATGTATGACTTTATCTGTCTTACTAAAAAGTCGCCATAAACAATTCTGTGACCGTCATTTAAATTACCACATAACAACCAAATTAAAGTTTCTATAAAGCCAGCAAGCGAAACATCAATGTTTTCTTTTAAATTCCTATCCAAAAAGTGTCTCACTCAATATATTTCAGTAAAAATCAGCCCGATCAAAACAATTACCAAGACTTTTTACAAGTTAGAAAAAAAACTCAGAAAATGAATGATATATATATATATATTTGCAGCCTGACAGAACAGTCAAAATAAAAAACCCTCTGCAATAATTTAGCTTTCATACCTCTGATATTGAGTGGCAATTCATCAGTAGACCTTCCCATATAGATATATTTTAGCGCATATAAACCTATAAAAGAATGAAGACTCATTGCTCGAAAGTACAAAAAAAGAAGATTTATTTCCTAGTTACCGATAATAAAAATTTTTATAACGACTAACACAAATGAAATTGTTCTTTTTTTTTTAATTTCTCTCATATATTAAACAGGTCTTCTGTTTTCATTTTCATGGTTTTCTAATACACATACTTTTTTATGAATCCATTATGCTAACGAATTTTTTTAGAAAATTAATTTTTGTTCTGTTGCAAATCGGTACAAAAATGTACTTACAATAAAACATACATGTAATACTTTTTTTCCAAAAAAGGGAGATACGGTGTTATGCAATGCACTTACTTAATGTATGAATGATATTAAAACGAAACAAATATGCATTTTGTTTTCTTTTAAGAAATTAGATCAGCTGTGAATGTGGTAGTTTCACTTATCTTCAATATTTTCTATACAAGTATACAATCTAATCGTAAGTCCTGAAAAATGAAAACCGTAAAAAAGAAGCTATAAAGTTATAAAAAATATAAAACAAACTTTTCAACTTAATACGAGTGAATAGGTCTTATCCAATTGATTGCGACAAGAATGGACACACCATTCAAGCTTGGTACATGTTTTGACATTTGATTGCAATTAGACAGTATTCCCAATTGCACATTTACTGTTGTGTTTCGTACATGTTATTGTGATTCTTTCTTGTCTTTTTGTTGTACCTGTCCAATTTCCTTTTCTAGTAGTTATCCTTTCGAAACCCGTTCCGTTTTTCCTGAATCATGGTAAGAATTTGCAATCTCCAATTGTGGTCCCTAGTTTTTAAAAGGTTTCAATCAGAACCATGAAATCAATCCCAACCTTTTTTTTATTTTTATTATTTTTTTTTTTTTTTTTGGGGGGGGGGGGGGGGAAGGTGTAGCACACCTTGTAGCACACTGCCGAAAAGACCCATTTTTCACAGAAATTAGTATTGGTGTTATCAGAAAGGTTAGTTACATAGATTTTCTGGGTCATATATATAATAACGAGGGACTTGTATCAAGTCAAGCCTTTCTTTGCCACACGTTCATAATACGTTTAACTGATCTCCAAAGCAGGTTAATCGAAGCCGTCTAATGGTAGTATGACATCTTATTTACAATTTCCAATGCACCAAGTTACTCATAGTGTACAAATACTATCCTACTAAGTATCAAGCAAACACCTGTTTCTATGCACCTTTTAGAGCCCTTATTTTCTAAACAGTTAAAGTCTTATTCTTGAAAATCAATCCCAGTTTCATCTTCGTGGTAAACCATATCATGGAGCAATATCACTGACATTTAGTCATTTTACCTGGATTTATATTCTGTAATTATTCATGAAATTCATATTTTATACCCTACTTCTCATATGGTTGTGGCAGAACGCTTTAAATCGAAATCAACCTTCGTATCATTTTTTTCATGGAGTGGTGTCTTTGTTATAAAATTACATTTTGATCATTAAACTAACATACAAGATGTCTTTCGAGAACTTTTAATAGTACATTTAGATATTTGGATTACATTTTTTTGCTCTAAACAGCGATGAGTTCTATATTTGTAGTGAACATGTTTATCTTGTACGACTGCCTTTGAATAAAGCTAATATTGATAACAAAGAATATCCTTCTTTTTTATTTTAGTATTCCTATCGATAATTTTAAATCTATTGCAGAAGTTCGGATATGTCGCCGATAATAAGTGTGAACAATGTAACAAGTAGAAAGTTGAGCACAAATACGTTGAATTCGTAAAACTAAAACTTTTTGGGACACTTTTGAAAAACGGTGGACAAACATTTTTGACCATACATTGAAGCTATCATAAGATAAAGTAATATTTGCTATTATTAAACAAAACTTCATGAAAGTTATTAATCTATGTATTCTCTTTGCAAAATATTTTATCGATTATATCTGAATAATTCCTCTCAGAAAATTTGTATTCCTTCTTTTTAAGTTTTCTAAAGAGAAAATTGATATATATATTGAATATTTGTACTTTTCTAAAGAGAAGTTGAACCTTTTCAGAGGGACATTTGGACTTTAAATGAATAATCTATCTCTTGAGTGATTACAATTATCCAAAAGTGATAATGAATTATAATAATAGTGTTCGCACATTTCTCAGACACGCTTTGTAATTCTTTATTAACAAAATGTTTTGACATCATATTATTTCTAATTATTGTACATGTATAATAGGATGATTTATGTGATCTGAATATTATTTCATTGATATAACAATGTACGGTATAATACCAAGAATAAATATAATAAAAAAGCTAATGTATTATTGGTGAAATAAGGGGAGAAATATTAATAAAAAACAATACACGAGACAAGGAAAATGAATATATTAAACAAAGTAAATTAACTCAGAATTTACTAAAATGGGAGCTGGAACCAGATGCATTACAAGAGCACATCCTCGGCTTTTCTAAAACACCCGCTGTGTTGCTCAGAAAAGGTGTGAACAAAATTGTTGTCTCAAATTTAGACCATGAAGTGAAAACAAGGCTTCAATATGTCATTTTGTAATCTCATTATTCTTATAGTAAGCTCATTCTATCCTTATATATAGACCATAACGATCCAAGAGATTTTGATTACGACCAGAACACCTTTATTGTGAAGATTGCAATCTTGTAGCAACATAACCCTATTCTAAAATTAAAACAAATAGTAAAGCCTAGACCAAGGAATCCATTTTGTGACAAGATTTGCCATAACGTTTCAGTTGTGACACAAAATATACGCAAGTGGTGAAAGGATGTTGCAGATTAAGGGTAGGTGAAAATACGAAATGAGAAGTCATCATGTTTATCGTAACGTAGTGTCATGACTTTCCTTTCCACCGATCTCTAATAGTAAGTTAAGATATGAGACAGACTTCTCACTGTCTGTAGTTTTCCTTCATCTTAAGTTCTTTTTCTGTATAAAATATAGCATAAAGACAAAACATCTTCTTTATAGCGGAGTTTGAGATCAAAATCAAAGGATATGGTGGATCGATGTTCCGTCTTTTTATTACGAAAGGTCTGCTATTAATTCAGCATTAAATGATCGAAGGAACAGGTCAGGAAGTAGTTGAGCAAAATTTGTTTTAGTGACGATCATTTGTTGAAAAAGACTTGGGAATTATTATGTTAAATTTCTTTTAGAATTGTAAAGAAAATCTTTCCTGAAAACACTATACGCATTAATTAAAACATCAATGCTTACTACAGTAAAAGAAATCCCGAAATAATATGTCAATCACATTTATACTCACAAGGTAAAAGAATTTACGTCCATAAGATGAAATGAAAATCTGCGTCAAGAAGTGTTATCTATTATCTTGAAAGGTGTTCAGGACTCCAGACGAGAATTATATATGAACACCTGATCTGCCAAAACAAAATCTGTGATCGACGGGAGATTTCATATCTGGCCAAAAGTATAATTAAAAAAAAACAACTATGTGTTTGCATCTTTCGCAGCGCCAATTAAAATTGCCACTCAACATTATCGAATTGAAGCATATTTTGAAGATATCTATGCGTCAAATTTTGATTTAAAAGTCATCAGTAATAAGAGGTTTTGAAAATAACCTTGATTGCTGTTTCAGTCGTGTGAATAACATATTAGACTTACCTAAACAAAGTAATACGCCTAACAACACAACAATAACAGCAGCTGTGGTAGAAATGGAATATTCAGGACCTTCAAAAAACAAATTTGATTATGAAACGATGTATTTTTTTAAAGTAAGTTATTTTGTTCTATTTATTTTCGGCTGATCTTTCCATTTTTTTTTCACTTTCCTTTCATCTGTGGCAACATAACGTCAGCACCTGGGTATGAATTGTTCATATCACAGGTCATACGTTATACCAGAGCTTGCCGAAACTACGCAGACTTTTTGTATCGCGCTAGAACTCTAACAAATAGGTTTCTGGACCAGGGTTATGTTGCTACAAGATTGAAGTCATCACTGCAGAAGTTTTATGGTCGTCATCATGAACTCGTGGATCGCTCCGGAATATCCATCTGCGCCATGAAAACTGATTTGTTCAACGTGTCATAGTTTTCTATCCCCCTTTCGTCTACCCCGGACTTGACTTTTTATGAGCAACTCGGTAGGTAATTCTAGAAAAAAACAGAGGACGCTTACCCTACAGGTGCACCTGGTCCATGCTCCCAGTTTTTAGTGTAGTCCGAGTTGCTCATTTGCTTCTTTCACTACGTGTGTATGGTTTTGGTGACTGTATGTTTTTGTTATGTGTGTCTATTTTCAAAGTCTGGTCTTTGTCCCTGGATTACATTCTTTCCATTACCGCTATAATCTTGGTTCCCTTGATTACTCTTCCAGCTAGATAGATTTGAGTTTTTTAACTGTAAATTATCTGTCTGTACTTACTACAACAAAGCTATGCACAAAACATATTGTTGACTGATAAAGTCAACATATACAAATGTATAACCAATATACACGTATATTCAGCACATGAATTCATAACCTTAGAAGACATTTTAAGATTTCAATGTCTGTACGAAATTTACCTAATTGGAGATACAAAACGAGCATATGGTGGTTTTTATTCATTTTGTTCCAAATTGTTACCAAATGTTACTTATACTAGTACAAGGGTTGAGATAACCATCCATCCCCTCTTATCAGCCAAACTATGATTTGCAAGGACCATTATACCTCTCATTATACCTCGCCTAGTTACTTTGTCACCTAAAAATAAACAGAAGCACTCATGTATTTTTGCCACTTTTTATACTTCGATGAGGCAAACATCCATTTTTATGTTGTTTTGTTTATTCTTTGAACGTCTATGTTCTCCAAAACGAAGTCAACAGACATATGTAGGCAACGTCAGGTAGCCAAACATCTCAGCTTTTAAATAGTACAACAAACTTGCCGTAACACCTAGGGTTTTGGAGTATTTTTTATATTTAAGAACCACTGGGTCGATACCACTGCTGGTGGACCCAAAGTCCCCGAGGGTATTCATCAACCCAGTAGTCAGACCCCGGCGGGGTTGTTTTCTACTTTACATATTCACCATACTTATTTGCGTTGTTTGATTCTATAACGGGAGGTGGAAAGGTACCCGTGAAGATGAAGAGTGGGGTTAGGAGTTGCACTGAGGGACTGTCCCAGCCCATTGACTATAACTTAATGACACTTTTTCCTTGTATGATAGACGCTACAAAAAAGGATTCAAAAATGTTTTCAAAAATACAGAGAATTATTTAACAAAAAAGAAGACCAGAAATACCTCTTGATGTATCCGTAACTAGAACAATTGCTGACTCTGTTTGAAAAGGCCTGAAAAGAGATTTAGAAGTCATCAAGTTGGTTCTGACACTTATGATGCTTTCAAGGATTTTTTCCTATTTACTCGCATTTACAATGGATACTGTAAAACATCACAATGGCAAATATTAGCTTTTTTCAAAATCAAATGGAAAAAATCTATTGACAATAAGCAATGATTTGTTTGGATAAGCACAATTGATCCCATTTGTATACGTCACTAAACGGAAGATACAGTACTTGCATGGGGGAAAGCTTTCCATACTATCTTATATTGGGGATTGTAAATCGAAAATGGGGCTGGGTATGGTATTTGTGGGGTAGGGATTTTGAATGGGAAGGATTGGGGAAATAAGTTCTAATTGATATGAAAATATTTATAAAATTTAATAAAAAATTACAGCTAAAATTTAAAAGAATTTAAAAACATACATTCTGATAATGTAGTATTTGAATTGAAATATCGAGTTGGGATTGTATGAAGGAATATGAATTTTTCTATGGGAAGGGGGAATTATCAATGAGAATGTTGGGCAATTTGGAGTGGAGAATTTGGTACGGTATTTGGTATAGGTGGGAATTTTATGCCATTAAAGAGCAGTATGTTGTCAATTCAAAGCTCCCCCCTTACTAGACTGGATCAGATATCACTGCCATTTTATTAGAATATCATTGTCTCAAAAAACTACCCGTAGTTCTTCCAAGCGTAAGATTAGGATGTTTGACTGAAGTGATGACAATAAATACGCACATATATTACTAGATACAGACTGGCAATGAGTGGTCATGTCTGACAACATTGACAAAATCGTTTAGGAATTTTCAAAATATATCTTTGATGCAGCCGGCGACCGATAACTTGGTAAATTTATAAGTGCAAAAAGAGTTACAAAGATCATTTTATACGTAAATTAAAAGATAACCACCCATCGACGAAATCATGGTGGCATATATGCAATAAAATGAAACAATGAAACAACTTCAAGTAGGTATATCATCGTTGTTAAAATGGTAACTTAAACACAAAGGAAACTCTCAAAGCAGACGAATTCCAAGACTTCTTCGTTCTGCAAATCAAATTAGATGACTGGAATAATCATCTTCCTAGTCCTTCCGTGAGAAGGAATGAGATCGATCAGCTTGCAATTACAGAATCCAAAATAGAATATGTAAGAGTAATCCAGGGAATCAAGATTCTAGCGGTAATCAAAAGAATGTAATCCAGGAACAAAGACCAGACGTGCACTACAAAGAACACAAAGTAACTATAATAATACATACAAAGTAACAAAAGTAAATGAGCAACTCGAACTCCACGAATCTTAACGTTTTGACTCTTGAAAGTCGCATATCCCTAAGTGAGGGTCCGTTGTGTAAGTTTTCAATTTATAACTTTCGAAGTCGTTTTGTTCTTCTATGTTGAAAACAGGTGATGTGACGCATGTATTTATAAACGTTAAAGCACGCAAAGTCAAGATCTATATTTCTTTTCTCAGTATAATTTTAAAAAGTAAAGAAGGTTGTGTTTACATACACATGAACAGTTACTTGAATTGTTACTCAAGACCGACCTGTCTGTATTTATTTACGGAGATTCATCTATAAATGAACTACAAATAATCGATTTTACAAATTTGTTCAGTCAAAAAAGTCGGAAGTTGTTCAGTCGGAAAAAAAGTAAAAAAATTGCGTGGCCTTCTGTGACATTTCCAAAGCCTTTGATCGTGTCTGATATGACGGTTTATTGTTTAAGTTACACTACTATGGTATAACCAGGTGCTTCTTGTGTCGGTTCAATGGCTAACAGATTCCAACGCGTTGTTTACCCTAGATATCGCACCATTTGCGTTGAATAGAGACATCGAAAATAGTCCACCAATGACTACGTGATGGCTTATTCGATGCTGATATCACATAAAAAATGTATATTTCGTGTATTATACCAATTCACAAATGCGGGGAAGTCGTATGAAGATATAAAGTTTTAATTAAAAAGATGGAATAATCCAGATTGAATCGTATCGTAACGGATATTTAACGAAATAAATATCACTAGAAAATTTATATCGAGAAACCGGGTGGGTACAACTCTTTGAAAGCAGGAAAGAATATAAACTTGTGATGATGAATAAGATTATAAACGGTAATACCCCAGGATATTAATGTACCCTTGTACCAAAATGCGCGGTCAGACCTTTACAACCATTTTACGTGACAGTCACAGAACTTATCCGAGATATGTGCAGTACAAGGGCGTCTTTTTATTCGACTGTTCAGATGCTACAGATTGTTACTTGGAATTGGAACAGTACAAGGAAAAGGTTAGTCTTTATTAATAGAAGTCAAAGTAGTGAACTGTCCAGTTCTTTACAAAATGTTGAAATTCAACGTGAAATGAAAGAAACTGTTGCAACCCAACTGAAACAACAAAATGATTTTATTCAAAACCAGAAAATTTAAGAAAAAAATGGATCTTCTGTGAAACTGCCTAAAATAGATTATCATTTCATTTAATGGAGATAAAACTAAGTGGAATGAATTTTGGGATTCTTTCGAAAGTTCCATCAACAAGAACAAACGACTCCAAAATTGCAAAATTCAACCATTTGAAGAGTACATTATTTGGAGATGCTAAATATGCTGTTTCTGGTCTTTCATCATCAGAGGAACTTACGACATTGCTGTTGGAATACTTAAAGAAAGATTTGGGAATATTCGGGAACTTGTAGATCTGCATTATAGCGAAATGTGGGCGAAATGATAAAATTACAACCGGCTTAAAATAAGACGTCATCGCTTAGAATTTTCTTAGATAAAATAAACAGGCATTTGCGTAGTTTGGAAGTTCTGAAACAGAACGTTAACCATGATGTATTTTTGTCAATGGTGAAGTCAAAATTACCAGAGCAAATTCTACTTCAATTAGAGATTCAAAAAGGATCTACAGAAAAATGGACAGTTCTTAAAGCATGTGAAAGATCGCGGGTTTATATCGTAGCAAAAGAGAAATTTGATAATTTTAACCTGAAAAGGAGTGTTCAAATCGTAGAGGTAATGCAAACGGATCCCTTAATTCTAACAAACCATGGCAGAAAAGAAATGAAAAATTCAGTTCGAGTAAAGGTGGAACATCAAATAAACAATTTAATTCTGCAGAAGCTTTAGTGGCTTCACCGGAACGCAATACAAACTACTTTGACAAATGTAGATATTTAAAGAGTAAATATATAAATAACATTGAAGTGATGAATGCTAAAAGTTTAAAAGTGTTGAAGAAAGAAAGCGCCAGCTAAAAGGAAACTGTTTTAGGTGCTTGAGATTAGATCACCTATCTGGTGATTGTAAAAAAGATTAAATTTGTGTTCATTGTGAAGAAAAGGATTCCCATCAACGGAGTTTATTTCTGAAGAAATTCAAAATGAAAATGACAAGTGTGCATTTGGGCAGAACCTACATGCCAGGCTGCACATGAACAACAGCTCTCTCAACGAGCATCTGTTCAGGCGTAATTTGGTAGCCATTCCGAACTGTTCCTAAAGTCATGTAAGACAAGCAACCATTTTTTACTTGAATGCAAAAAGTACTCAGAAATCCGGCTTAACACTATCAAATCTAATGCTTGTACAACAGAACAAAATACTGAATTATCTTTAAGATGCAATCTTATATTTTAAAAATTAAGCGATTTGTAGATTAACAATACTATTGTACGTTTTTTTTTCTAATGCATTTCATCACATTCCTTCTGCTTTTACATGCATGTCTATCTTTCTTTTCACACACTATTTTTCTGTATATTCACTATTGCATTATTATAATAAAACTAACGTATAAAGCATGCTGATTCAACGTGATAATTTCCGTCATATGATAGGGAACGGCTCAACATATGCTTATGCTTGATGTCGAATCCTTATGATGTATTTCTGTTGTATTAATTATAATTCGTGTATAAATTTGAAGTAAAATATGTTTAAACTGAAAATTTCAGACTTTTGAAAACATCTTTTTTTATGTGTTTTGAAATGCTATTTTACAAAGTAAAAATACTCTTTCAAAAAGAAAGAATCTGTTTCTAGATGTTTCGTATCTATTAAAAAAAACCATTTTCAGATAATTGTCAGCAAACCAGAAACTAAGTAATATCATTAAACGAATAATCACTTACTTAAGAATACTACTTTCACAATTGTAAGATACTTTCAATTTTGAAATAGATCGGCATTTGTATTCTACAAAATAAATGAATAGATCATACAACATTCACCTTATTAGACAATATATTGTTAATTTATCATGATAAAGTAGACATAATTAACGCAAAACATTTTCGAGAATTAAAACAAATGACAACGCGAAAGAATATCGACAGTTTCACAATTAATTTGCATAACTCGTTTATTTTGTTAATTTTGGTTAATTGTTAATACTTAAGTTGAACGATGTAAGTAGGTGTGAATTTCATAACTCTTTAATGGAATCAAAATTGAAATGGAAATTTTATCTGTGAATTCTCAATAATATATCTAAATGAATAGAACTTGGAGTCCGATGTGACATTCATATACAAAATGCCGTCACTTCTTATTTCAATGAGGAGGCATGAGGAATTTGTTTTTAAAGTTATGAAGGAAGTTGAAAAGTCTAAAATAAAATGCCGAATAATTACCTGGATCAAGTATATGGTTAACAGGGCAAGTCTTCTTTACACAAGAACAATCCTCTTTAACAGGTTCACAGTAACATAAGTGTTCAGGTTCCTGTAGAAAGACGTAACCAGCAGTGTAATTACAGCGACATCTCCTATCAGACGTAGTCGTTCCATCATCATATATAATTTGACCAATCTCATTGCAGGTTGACTTTTTATAGACACACTCATAGTTTCCATTGGTTGAGTACATGAACGGTTGGAATTTATCAGGTGAACACGGGGATCTTGTAGTACCTCCAGAAAAGACTCTTCTGTAACCTACAAAGCATACCTCTTTTGTATTATAAAATAACATAGGAAAGAGACAAAACGGGACGGGATATACTGTTATCTAGCATTTCCGAACAGGGTGGAACGAATAAGCATAACCATAAGTTCGATAAGAGATAGCAGAACTGTTTATCTCAAAACAGTAAATACATTCAATGTACATCATTGATTGAGATTGATTGTATATGACAATCCGTTGAACGATATACAATTTGCAAAATAAATAATGTTATCTTTTTGTGAGCTAACCTCCAGATCTTATTAACCTAATCATACCTTAATCAAAAATGATATTTCATGGTAATGTAATATGCATAGCTCGAAAGTTTGAACATAATTTTTATAGTCTGGAAAAATAATTAAATAAACTTATACGTAAGGATTATTCCCATCAAATCTGTATCAAATATTCAAATTGTGTTTTTATTGTTTCTAAGATTGACTTTCTGGGGTCGATGAATTCTTTACAAAGATACTCTACTCCATGTGTTTCTAGTATGCCGGTGGGTTTTAATAGTTCAAATTTCAAGATTAATGACTCCCATGTAACATTATGATGTTAATGTGCCATTTGAATGTCATTGTTTTTATTATCTCTGTATTTGTAAGAAGACATTGTTTTACTTAGACATTTTGTGATATATTTTCACTTAATCCTGTTGGACATGATTGTATTTATACTTTTGTATGCGTAGACGAGGTGTGCTTATCAATTACCGTTGGTGTTTGAACTAGCTTATAGAAAAAGCGAGTACTGCTTTGAGGTAGATAGAACTGATTGTCTTTTTGCCCATCACTGACGACAGTGTGATGACCTGTAACAGTTTAATTGTATGTCGCTGGAATTTGGATAGGTGACTGTCTCGTTGGCAACCATACCACATACCCTATTTTTATACTTTATGATCTTTTTGACAATTTTGAAGACTTGATAAAAAAATCATAAATATCCATACGTATATGGAGTCTAAAAACTATAAAATCTTTACGATAATTGAAATTCCGCGTTTTCAACATTAAATGTTACCTTCCCCAAGATAACTTGGAAAAGTAAAAGAAATCGTCTGAATATATTTATATATCATTCAAATGCACTAATGGCTGTTGTCAAGTTTGTTATTTATAGTTACGACTCTAATTAGTTTTCCCCAACGGAACATAAAGACATGATCTACTACAGCGAGCAAATATATCCGTGTGGTAATGTTTCTTTCGGACACCATATTCGTCATTTATGATGCGACTTCTTTTAGCAAACTATAGAGATTTCAATGGTCATCAATTGCGTCCCTTCATTCATATAAATAAACCTTCAAAATCGTTTGACCGCAAAGAAGGTGAAATAATTTGCACCCTTTCTTTTAACATATCGATACTTTGAGGAGATTTCTTTTTTCATCATCATAAATTTGTAAAATGGATGGCTCCCATCTTTTTATCCAGCTGCCGTAGAAAATAGAGAAACTCATGACACAATTTCGTCCTTGTGAGTCTATAATTTAATCTCGAACTTGATGACAGTAGGCACAAAATATATGACAAGTGAGACAATATGATTTAAACAATTTCCCTTTTCATGCGTTGTAATATAGCAGCCAAACTCTATATGGTGACTTTAATTCTGATATCGTCTGATTAGGCAGTATTATGACTTATTAATAGGCAACCGTTGTCTAAGGGACAGCTTTCAGTCATAAGTCATAAAACAAATTTCATCCGCTGATTGTACAATGTATTCTTGCTATCCAATCTTTTGTAAGAAATGATCTATCCCATACTAAAATATTATGTAGATGATGGATAATTATAATATCTTCTGTACTGTTTTCAACTACTGTATATTGGTATAGTAATATATCATATTAATAAGTATAATTAAACATTTATATGAGCGCTCTTTTATAAATATTTCTTCATATATGAATAAGCCATAAAAAACTTGAATTGAATCAAAGTTTTCCATCGAAAGCATCAATAGAAAACAATACAATCGGAATTGATGAAATTATATTCGCAACTGATTTTACCATACCTTTCATTTGAAACTCGGTTCCACCACAATTTTCTTTGTAGGCTTTTTTATTTGTGTCCCACATGCACCAGTAATTAGTAGTCTTATTGCATACAACTCCTGCATGGAAATTCCAGAGTGGCAGGCTTGGACATTCAAACCAAGAAATACTAATAACCTGATTTTGAATTATAGGAGACCAACACCATTAACAATCATAAGTGTTTACGTTAAAATGTTCGGAAAGTTATCTATGAAATGTTTCCAAAATTGAACATTATGAGGTTTTGAAAAAAAAACAAAATTGCTATGAATGGTACACTATATACAATGTTCGTTAATAACAAAATGATATCTGTTTAGCAAAACTGAAATGATTTTATCATAGTTACATAATTCAAACCAATACTTTAATTCCTTAAACATATAACAAATATAACATATTTCATAAATAAGACACGGAACTTAGTGTCAATATACTTACCAAATAAGGAAAATACATCAGACAGAATAACCATGATCAATGCCATTTTTGTCTGTAAGATTGAATATTCAGCATATCTTAAATGTAAAACAATCATCGATTTTAAATCTTAAATATTACAAAATCAATTTTACGTTCGAAAACATTTTCTTATGTTGAAAAGAATTTTCACGATGTGTAGTTTTAATCAAAACAACCGATGACCTTAAAAGAAGGATTTATAATTAGTTATATCTTTTATTTGGACACGTACTCTCTTTTGAGAGAGTACGTTTCTATATTTCCTTTGCAATTTTCATGATTTTTTGCTTTGTAATATCACGTTGAATATTAAATTGTCAGATTTAAAAATGATTCATAGTGGCGTTTGTCTTGAGGTGATTACTTTTTCAATACCTATCGAATGGTAAATTTTGGAAATTGTTAACTATATTCAAGTGATATTCTAATAACACAATACCTAGTTAAAAAAAAGATTACTCCCTAATGCTACTGGTGCTTGACACGTGTGAAAAGAATGAACTATATGCATATAAACTTATTTATCAAGTGATAGGACATTTAAATATATGTAGCATTACCGCTGGATCGCCCTTCGTATTTACATCTTAATCAAAGTAAAGAAGAATTAAGTCTATTTCTATCAATTCTTGATATTTTCTGTTCAAATTATGTTGGTTTCCTACGGAATTATGCATTTCAATTGTTATTAAGTTAAAATGATTTTTCGCAGGCTTTTTGTATGTTTACAGTTAGGCTTCTGAAACCTGGTCATGTTGTTACAAGATAGAGTAATCACTATAGAAGTTTGGATCGTGGATCGTTACGGTGTATCCATCTACACCATAAAACCGTATTTGTTCAACGTGTCATAGTTTTTCTTTCCTCTTTCGTCTACCCAATACTTTACTGTTTATGAGAGAAAAATCAAGGGAACCAAGTTATGGCGGTAATCAAAAGAATGTAGTCCAGGGGCAAAGACCAGACATGGTAAACAAACATACACAACAAAAACGAAGTAACCAAAATCATTCATACAAAGCAACAAAAGCAAATTGACAACTCGTACTCCACTAAAAACTGGGAGCATGGGCCAGGTGCACCGGTATGGTAAGCGTCCTCTGCTTTTCTAGATTCCGGGGTGTGTCTAGAAAAGCAGGGGACGCTTACCCTATCGGTGCACCTTGTCCATATTGTTAGTTTTTAATGGAGCTCGAATTGGTCATTTACTTTGTTACTTTGTATGTATTATTCTCCTAATTTCGAGGACTTGATACATCACATTTATCCTAAAGAACTTGAGATTAAGGATACTACAGACACTCCATACGCAGGTACTGAAGGGATGAAAGGAAAATTGACAATAAGGAATGAAAAATCATCAATGTCATAAAGTTCGGTCAAAAGTTTTCTTTCGACTATCGATCTCTAATTGTAGGTCATTATATTAGGCTGACTTCACAGTGTCTGTAGTATTCTTTATCTCGAGTTCTTTGGGGTTAGATGCAATGTATCAAATCGATGGGATGAACGTACATCTTAGCAGAGATTAAAAGGGTTAGATGGCCATCAACAAAAAAAGTAAAAAAAAACTAAGAGAGATCATTGCAATATATATTTTAACATATGACGTGATAATTGTCTTTAAATTTTAGAGACATTCAAATTATGTATTTATATAAAAATGTTTAGCTAAAATAAAGACAAAGAATTAATTTTTCGGCAGTAAATAGCTACAAAAACATATCGCAGCATAAAAGATAATGTAAAAACTTCAAAAACCATGGCCAAAATAGAGTAAATACACACAAGCAATGTAAAAAACAAAATAAAAAAGTAATAATGTGTGTATTTTTGGAAAACAATTAAATTGTTATTTCTCTGAAATCTTTCTCCTTATTACGACCACGGTAAGACATTTCCTGCAACATATTACATGCTAACTTTCTACTAGTAGTTCTTTTTTACACTTTGTGATATATGTATTGTCAAACGCAATTGTGGAGATTTCATTTGTATTAAGGCTACAAACAACTAATCCAGATTCCAATTACTCTCTATGTTAATTTACTCATTTTCAGGATACTCAGTAGTTTACTGACACTGACACTCGGAACTCATCTACCCTTAAAATAGCCTGGGGTAAATAAAAATTCATTCAATTAAAAATATTTTTAACTATCTTTTATAATGGCATGCTAAAGGGATTACTTTGTACTGTTTTGCGTATGATCCAAATCGATGATGCAATTGTTAATCTGTAACCTTAGGGCGAGAATAGTCAATATGCCAAATAGACAACAATCCCACCAGGATAAAAAATGTTAGCTCAAGGCAATCCTTGGAACTTATGAACGACCAGGAAACCCTAATACCAAAGGACAGGCTGCAAATGGCCCAAAACAGCATTATACATAGATACAACGAAATAGTTGCTCCTACAAACTAAAGCAACGTAAAAAAACCGATAATGAACAAAAAGAAACAAGAGGCCTGAAATTCATGACTAGGAAAAGTAGCACGAAAAAAAAAAAAAAAAAAAAAACTGCAACGGCGTTAAAGTTAAAGTTAAAGTTATTGTGTTACCACAATTCCCCTCTTGTAAATCTGGCCACTGTGGATGAAAGTATTGGACAATTAATCTAATCACACCTAAAAATCAATTCAAAAAGGTATGAGTCGTGGAAAGATTTTACAGTAAATTTTCTACAACCATGACACTCTTTTGTTACCAATCTGCTGAACAATACAAAGGATTGAAAAAGCTATTGGGGCATTTAAACTGAACAGTTGCTATTGAAAGAGTTGATGAGTATGTAGCCACTCACCCATGAATTTACCTGGACATGTGTAAGATAGCCAATACCCTTTATGTTTCACATCATATGGAATTTTCTCAGTTATGACTATTACCCACAATGTGTTTTGAAGGAACTTTGTGATTTTTTAATTTATGTTTTTTTCTGTTGTTTAGGTATCGTATTTAGAAGTTGACAAAAGCCTGTTAAATACATCCTTTGCTCATGCTAACATATGGAAAATATTAATGTAGAAAACTAATGGTTGAGCATTTTTCCAAAAAGAAAACTTTAAACTCACAGGCCACCAAGTTGACAGCAATTATGAAATAGCAAGTTAAAGAAAATCAATGTACGTATGTTACAATGTTATGCTGCTATTTGTTTTAATTGTCCCATCTCAAATCTGAATCCATTTAATATTGCCTTTATTCATTAAAAATATATGCATTGATATATACTCCTTCGACGTATCTACTTAAACTTTAGTTCAGATTCTTATAAATTCCTTGCACATGTTTTTGTATTATTCAAAATATACTTGTGCATGTATATATCATAGTTCTGATGAAATTTAATGGACTTAATCCATAAATATAAATCCAATGAAAATCTTAGTTTTTTTTTCAAATGCCAATGAAAATAGCACTTGATCAAGATTTTTAATTTAAAAATAACCATTGTACTTCATACCAAAACTACATATTATGTTAATGAAAATCATTTCTTTTTAATTATCCACAAAAGTTTTTGGGAAAAAGCATTTAAATCCAAAATACATCGAAAATATTGCACTACACGTAAATCCCAAACTACATATGAATTACACTTAATCCAAAGAAATTTCAATGTAAATAAAACTTATTATTCAAATCTAAAATTTCATTGAAAAGCATTGCATTTATAATCTCAAATAATAATTTCAATAAAACTCAATGCACTGAATACCAAACTATATCACAAATGAAAATTATTATTAACATGACACTTAATCTTTAGCTATGAATACCAGTGCAGTAAATCCAGAACAATATAATTCCAGTGGAAATATTTCACGCTTTATAAAGAACTTAATTCACTAAATAAAGTCAGTACTATTTCAAAAATTGTAATTCACATGAACCTAAAACTTTGAATTTTGTATAACGCTTGTTCCTTCACATAGTTTTAATTAAAAAGGGACCATAGTAGGACTCTTCCAGTTTTATGAAGGAGAGTATAAACATTAATTGACGTCTCATTTTTATAATGATATTTACGACTTCTATTCAGTGATGTAAAGATAAAAATAAATATTTTAAAATACAATTCTAAATCAAGGTTTTTAATATTGTCGACAAAATACAAAATAAAATCTAATTCGTTAAATTTGAACTTCCATCACCAATAAAAATAGCATAACACAGGTAGCTGCTTCAGATTTTAATAACCAAGAGCTGACTATGAAAAGATTCATAGGTGAGTAGTCATCAACTCTTTCAATAGCAACTGGTCAGTTTGAATGTCCCAATATGTAGCTTGTTAGTCCCATGTATTGTTCAGCAGATTGAAAACAAAAGAGTGTCATGGTTGTAGGGAAGTCATTGTAACAACATACATCAACTGAAGATAAGAAAAACTAGCCACCTAAGAAAAAACTAAAACAATGGTCAAATTGAACTCCCAAAGAGGATTGCGAATGACCTCTGGTGTTTCTGAAGGGTTATAATCTTGTTCCCTGGTCAATATCATAAGCAACCCTAGGATCGCACAATATAGACCCAGGTCACCAGCAACGGATATGCACAAAATATGAGTAAATTGCCACCTATGAAATAAAATGAAAACAAAGATGAGATTATCTAAATTAACTTATTTATTGCGCATTTGTATTGAAAGTTAATCTAAGTAATTTGAAAGAATTATTTAAACGTTGCTTTTAGAAATTTGAATATTTGAACGTATAAAACAAATAGGATAACGTCATATCCAGTCAGCCAATCAACAGAAATAATTGTCACTGGTGACCCAGGGTTATATTTGAGAGAAACTTGCGGAACGAAAATATTACCCGGTCTTCCACTTTACGAAATGTTAGTGTGTTTTCACAAACAGCGGCAGCCATTAATTTGCAAGTCAGTTAAACCAAGTAAAACCCGAAGGACAAAAAATTACCTCATCCAAAATACTTTGTAAACCAGCAACCACTCGGGCAGATCATACTTCTGCTTTATCGGGCTAATTTTGAAATGGTAACAAACAATACAAAACGAAAATGTCAATGTAACCAATTAAAATCAGTTAGAAAACTGATAGTTTTGACATTCATGTTTTCTGAACTATTAATAAATTTAAATTAATTCTTAAGATAATCGAAATCAAAACAAAAGTAGTACACTTCAGAAAACGTAAAATCGGTTCGGTATTTTTTTTCATTGTCCTTTATGCTCCATATAAATCGAGCAAGAGTTGTGATTTTAGACTAAACGTGTCTCGGTAATAGGATAGTCGTTAAAGGTATGGCATTGACTGCATCAAAGTCTCAAATTGATTGACATCTGACAAGTCAAATGTCCAGTATCTCACAATGCATGCAACATTATCGTTCTTAATAACAAAATGTATACAATATTTAAAACCTTGTTGAGCTAAATGTAATTCAACCATATTTTGCTTTTATGTTTTTTGCATAAATATTATTGTTTAATTTTAAAATAATTGTTCAAAACTGATATGACTATGATATATAACATTGTTATGGCTTTTAGGTACATTTACATCATGAACATATAATAAAAGCATAGTTTGTTTGATGTTATAACTTGTATTTGAGTCCTTTACCAGTTTAAGTGTTCGGAGTATTTATACACGCAATACATCAAAACACCTATGTACTTATTTTATCTTATATGTAACTGTTGATCAAACAAACCGTGCACTTTGTAATTTATAACTGATATTCTCATGGGACATAAACGTGAATTAAATTGATAAAAATGCAAATTATCATAGCTATTGCATTGCATTCTTTTCTGGTTTGTATGTGTAATTTATACCCTTAATTCTGGTGTTCAGGCACCTAGATCTATAATTACAATTACGACATAATAAAAGGCTTTAATAAGGAGGATTGGTATGCCAATTAATAATTTGAAAGGTATACAATGTGCAGCCATGAAAAGCTGATGTGATTTGTTAAAATAAGAGTGCATTATTATTTCACCCTTTTCAAAATTTAACTGTCTATTCCATATTAGAACTTTTCACAAATCTATAAGGCGGCATTTATCAGTTCCACATGCTTTATTCTAATAGAGTTAATAAGCAAGCGTTAAATTATACATTAACTATTGGCCTACCAAATGTTCAATGTCTGCTGTATAGGGTGACACGCCAATGTAACACATGAGGTAGATTTATCACACCAAACGTAGTCGAAGCTGATATGTATTCTGAGTGTGTTTCTTTGTGTATAACCATTTGATGCAGGCAGTTATATTATACTGAATACCCTCCTCAATACATCTAACTTTTATGTATATGCGCATAAACTTACATTGTACGTGAAATTAAGCTGTGGTGTAATTGGGAAATTAACGTGAAATTAAGCTTAGGTGTGGTGTAATTGTTGAAGTTCCTGAGATATAGTGAATCTCAAAATGGAATGGAATTTAACACAACAAAACAAAACGATAAAAAAAAAAAACAAAACAAAAAACAAAACAAAACAAAACAGAAATGAACACTTGTATTATTCGATATAATTTATTATTATAAATTGAAATAGAAGGATGCGCATACGAAACTCTTGTACTTTTCGTTTTATGTTATTATTGTAAATGCAAATCGGAAGGATACGCATACGGACAAGGACAGGCATTGCCTTGTCAAGAGGGAGATGTGTCGTGATGTTGGTGATCTGTCTGAGTGATTTATCGTAATAACCAATGAATTTTAATGGTCAAAACTAAGAAAAAAAAAAGAAAATGACCAAAATAGCACATAATACTTATCATATAGAAATTTGTATTTCCTGTATGAAGTGTATTATAAACAAATAACATTTTGGTCAATAAAATTTAAAAGTTCATGATTTGGAATTGACATACCTAACTTTCAGTGTGTACGTTTGTTTTTGTTTTTTCTTTTTTGTTTTATTTTGTTTTGTTTTGTTTCGCAATTTCAAATGTGAGTGACTTCTTACGCGATCTTGGTTTAAATCATGTATGGCTGCTTCAAGTGACAAATAGTGTCTCATTTGAATTAATAGATAATCGTATTAATAATAAATTTCAACAGCATTGGTTTTTCACGCATCTAATAAAGTAGAAAGCTACGTGTATATTGTAATTTGAAGTATTCATTTTGTCTGAAAGTTACTTAAATTTCCATTATAGTTTTTACGAAGTGGCAAGTTAAACTCAAATATGGAAATTGGTCGTTTATATATATATATATTAATAGAGGTAGTAGTTTGTGTTTATGTTGTAATATGAGAGCTTTTGAAGATGAATACCACTATGACCTGTTTGTCCTGCTTTTGGATTTCTACGTTTACCAATTTTTGCCATAAATATACACATGTACATTCAATATTTGTAGCGAATTCTGTAAGACTGGCTTTAGAGCTGACCTAATCCCCCCCCAAAAAAGAAACCTACCCTGCACCCAGTTTTTTTACTTGAGTCCGAGTTGCCCATTTGCTGTTGTTACTTTGTATGCATTAGTTCAGTTACTTTATGTTCTTTGTTGTGTATTCTTTTTTCCATGTCTGGTCTTTGTCCCTGTATTACATTCTTTTGATTACATCTAGAGCATTGGTTCCCTTGTTCAGATTCTTGCCATATCCTTTGATCTCAGTTTTCGTTGTACATCTGATGTTTTGTTTTTAATTTACCAAGGTGTGAGATTTTGGACAATTCAAATATGTCAAAAACAAAAAACATGGCATGAATGTGAAAACAAGAGAGAAGATATACATACCCAATGTAGTGAACTAAACAAAACAGATTACGCATGAAATCTGAAGACAAGTACAACAAAGCATAATACAAAAAGCAATAAAGCATTTGCAATATGAACTGCCAAAAAAAACCAAAAAAACAACAAAAAAAAAAAAAAAACAAAAAACAGAAGTGACGTTAGGGTGCACATATCCTGCTCTGCCAGAGGCATCTGTCATAATAGAGCCTACCAACCTTAGTATAGCTCGCGGACACGAGTCACGTGCAAAAAGGGATACCGCCAAATACAATTGACACTTGGGTCATTTCTATTATTTCAACAAAACAGCATGCTGTAAAGAAAGTTTTAGATGTGGAAATGACAGAAGATATCCGAAATACACAAATAAATTTATTAAATACAATATACATAAAAAATAGTTGCACCTTATTTATTTGAAGACGGAAGAGTTGATCTTGAACTTGATACAACAAAGTAATAAATAAAGTTGTGACAAAAAATTAAGGAATTTGAATTGTATCTGTGTAATTCCAAGACCCTCACAGGATTATATTGTGATTTAATTCGGTAAAAGTATATCAAATGTAATGCAAACCTGTAGCACTCCGACACAAGTCACAGAAGATATAACGCCAAATACAATTCACACTTGGATGATATATATATAGCTTCAAAAAATATCATGCAGTAAATAATGTTAATGGTGTGGAAATATGGTAAGGGTATTCCATCATATAAAAAAACATAAGATTCGGGATACTACAGGCACTATTAAGTCAGTCTCATGTCTTGACTTTGAATAATATGTCGATGGAAAAGGAAAACTCATGACAAAACTAAACGACAAATGCGATGACTTCTCATTCCGTATTGTCAACTTTCCTTTCGTCCTTTCAACATTTCCTTAGAGCAGCAGTGTATAATATTATGCCAGAGCTTGTCGAAAAGATGTAGACTTTTTTAAACTGTGCTGGATTTTCTATAATAAGTCTGCCGAAAAAGGGTTATGTTACTTCAAAAATAAAGTGAGCACAGCAGATGTTATATGATCATCATCATGATCTTGTGGATCGTTATGGTGTATTCCTCTCCATGAGAACCGATTTGTTCACTGTGCCATACTGCCCCTTTTCTCTTTCGTCTAACGGGGGCGTGACATTTCATGAGCAACTCGGCGGGTGTTTCTATAAGACAGTAGAGGACGCTATCCCACCGGAACTCCTGCATTGCTTGATTGCACCTTATGATTAACTGCTCAATATACAAAACAAATTTAAAGAAAAAATATTGTGTATATGGCATGGTGTAATTTAAATCGAAAAAAAAAAAAAAAAAACAATGATACACGTCTCTGTACATTTATAACATTCCATCAAAAACTAAAAATATTTGCAAAAAAAGACATGTACAAAACCACTGTCTTAATGGTACAATTAAAAAAACGAGAGCGTCTGATAAGTCGATGTTGATGCAGGATTGACCAACATCAATATATTGTTTTTTTTACAAGCATTGACAAAAAGTATGAGAAAGTTCAAGGTCCACAAAATGATTTGCATATCTAATTAGAAAACCAGCGATTTTGACTGATTAGAACCAAGGGAAAATCATTTAAAATACTAGTAGAATAATGCGCTGTTATATTAATTGGTTATTTGTTTAGACGAAAGGCGACTCTTTGGCAAAAAAAAAAACAAATATTGTCGCGTATGCCTTTTTCTGTAATTTCATCTCATTTTATTATTGAGATTGTCTTTTGCAAACTGATATCTGGTTCCAATATCTTAACAAACAAAGATAGTCCTTTTTCATAGTTAGGACAACGAGTACATATGAATAATTTTAGTGTTGTTCTTTTGAGTAAGCTATGCAACTGATATCCAAAGTTCATCACAAATTTTGACATTGAATGAAATGATATGGAAGCATTTTCGTTCGAACCATATTTTTTATTTTGCAAATGTACAAAATGTTCTCGAAATGATCCTAAAAGGCATATTTTTTTCACAAAATAGCAGTTTTTTCCTAAGCATATCTATAGTCCCCAGTTTTTAGTTGCTCATTTGCTTTTGTTGCTTTGTGTGTTTGATTTTGGCTGCTTTGTGTTCTTTGTAGTGTGTGTCTGTTTTCCATGTCTGGTGTTTGTCACTGGATAGCATTCCTTCGATTACCGCTATAACATTGGTTCCCTTGATTACTCTTTGGAAATCATTTAAAAAAATCAAGGGAACCAAGATTCTAGCAGAAATCAAAAGAATGTAATTCAGGGACAAAACCAGATATGGAAAACTGACACACATAACAAAGGAACATGAATAACCAAAATAATACAAAGTAACTAATATAGAAGAAAAACGCGGACTTTACTAAAAACTGGGGGCATGGACCAGGTGCACCGGTAGAGGAAGCGTCCTCTGCTTTTCTAAAGACACCCGCCGAATTGCCTATAAAAAGTCAATTCCAGGATAGACGAATGAAAAAAGTAAACCTATAACACGTTGAACAAATCAGTTATCATGGTGCAAAGGGATACACCTTTACGATCCACGAATTCAAGATGACGACCATAAAATTTCTGCTGTGATGACTTGTAGCAACATTATCCTCTTACAGAAGCTTATTGTAAGAACGTTAACGCAATACACAAAATCTGCGCAATTACGTCCAGTTATGCCATAACGTATGAGTTATAATATGAAACCTCCATACCAAGGCGACGACGGGAAGTTGCAACAGATGAAAGGAAAGTTGACAATACGGAATGAAAAGTTATCGTATTTGTCGAATAATTTGTTCAATAGTTTTCCCTTACCTTCGATCTCTAAGTGCTCTAAGTGTAGGTCACGACATGAGGCTGAATTCATTGTTTGTAGTATTGTTTTTAAAATTTTCAAGATAATTGACCCAGTCTGAAGATCGTCGAAAAAAATGAGTGGATGAAACATTCTTCCATTTACTTCTGAATTTTTCTTATAGAAAACGCTTTTTTTTAATTTGCTTACTCTCTCGGTATTTCTATTAAATTTGCTTACACTTTCGGTAATAGAAACAGAAAAAAAAACAAAATAAAACAAAAATAAAATGTGTTTATTTTAACACGGTCCGAATATTTTCGGCCGACTTGTGAATGGGGCGAGTTATCCTACATTATAATAGTCAAATCAGTGCTAAATAGATAACAAACGTCCTCTGTGACATTAAAGATTATCTGAGTGATACCAGTAAATTCCTTAAACTTGACTTATAAACAACCCAACCTACTGTCCGTACAACTCCATATAGTGTAGATTAAACGCCAGTTTATTCGCAGAATATGGAGAAATTATCTTCATACACTGATTAAAACATGCACTGAGCAAATGTGAATTTTGTCGCAAGCATGGGTTTTATTCGATATCGTTAATAGCATTGTCTTTAACTATAATCGTATAGAATTGCTACACAATATCGATAAAATATAAGGACTTGGTTCGCAGCCTCCACTGTCAATCTTCTATACCATCCGTTATAATTCATTGACTTTTGTTTGTATGCTTTTACAATCAATAATCATATCCAATTTAATATACAATCTAAGTTGCATTTAGCAAAATCAAATAATAAAACAGGGACGATGCAGGATTTAAGGTTAGGGAAGGAGAACATAAAACAGAGGCGAATGTAGGATATATGGTTAGAGAAGGTAAGTAGAACTAAGGATCGGAAAAGCAAGACCCCTTTTCGGGTAAAAACTGAAACAGCACGATTTCATGCAAATCAATTGCAAATTTTAGGCGAAGTGTACGCCCGGTTCGCCCCCTATACATTTGCGCCTGTAAGAGTATAGACAAATGACAGACGACCGGATTCAGACGGAAAAAAATTCGGGATCTTCATCGTCACTTCAACCAACCGTACGTTTTGTTTTAAGACCAGCGGTACATGCTTGATAGGATTCGGATAAAAAGTGGTATAATATCAAATGTTAATATTTGAAGTTTAAATAGACAGGGCTTACAAAAAAAAAAAACGAAGGAAAAATATCTTTTTGTTTTGGATTTTCTCCAAAGGAAAAGAACTTGAAAAAAGAATGTTACTATTTAAATAAGCAAGCAACAATAATACATATTAAACTCACCTTCTCCTGCTATAACAAGCATTTATAATTGCCAATAACAATCTGATTCATGTCAAGTCAGATAACGTTTGCTGTCGTATCTATTGTTATCATAAAAAAACCTATGACACGGTTAAATCGTATTTCATATATCTTTATAAAGATGCTATGGTGAAAAAGGAAAACATGAGCGATTTTTATTCGATTTAATATTTGAAATGAAAGTTAAAACCAAAGTACATTACCTGATTATATGACTGATTAAACAAACTTGTAACAGGATGAAATTATAACAATATACCTCTTTTTCCTGTGAAGCGGGAGAAATGTTCCTAAACAGATCGATAACGGATGTCAAAACGGGACCGTTATGAAGAAGGAGGGTACAACATCATTGCTATTTTTCGATAGTTTCAGAAAATCTGTAATCCTTGCAAGCAAATCAAAGATATATATATGTCAAAATGATTATCATTTGTAATGAGTATGAAGTACTGCATCTCGTCCTTTCATTAAACAACTTTTCAGAAATTGTAAATGGCAAAATATAAACCTTTATATTTTAAGACAGTGTACACACATTATGTCAATAATGTGAAAACATCAGCATAGCATCCATGTAATTAATCAACAATAAACTGAGATAGTGAATCTTTGACTGGCATAAGATGTTTGAAAATAAAATGTGCCATAGTGTGTTAATAAACATGCTTTAAAATAAGCAAGGGCGTGGTGAAATGCAAGCATGATCTCATATCCTTTGTAAATGCTAATAGTTATGACTAACTTAGTTTAAGTTGCCAAATTTGCTATATTAGGGTGTTTTGTGCTACAGAGATTCATTTAGATAATTCAAATAAATTAAAAATGATATTTACTTCGACAAATATAAGGTGCATGGTGGTTCTTGGAAATAAGAGCAGAATATGGCGAAGTCAGAAAACAACTCTTCTAGTTGGATGTTGCGATTGGTAAGCTTCTTCCTAAAAAACGTCGGTCTGATATAAAGTAGTTCATGTTCAATTGATCAAATATTAACTTTTTTGATTTCAGGAAATGTCAAGGAAACACACGTAGATGACTTTTAAAAAAATGCAAAACTTTGAGCTTACTTTTGTGTATATGTTGAAAAAGTAATCAAGGGAACAAAGATTTTAGCAGAAATTTGAGTACAAAGACCAGATATGGAAAAACACACACAACACCATGAACATAAAATAACCGGAAAAATACGTAGAAAAAAGAACAAAACTAAATGAGAAACTCAGATTTAAGACAAACAATTTGATAAAAAACATTTTTTTTTTGTTCATCAATATGATATTAGTTTCTTTTATCTGAAATTGCGATGCAATTTCCTATAGATATCCTGTAGATATATACGTTGATTTGTGTTTGTTTCTAACATTGCCTATGTGTAACATGTCTTTAAGAAGACTGTATGAACCTTGTTTTCAATCGGGAGTTCTAAGGTTTACTCACAAAGACTTGAATATGTAACGAACTTTAACCCCGCCAAAAACATGTATTCAGGAGATATCACGATGACTTGTTGGTTGTTTCCATGTTTGTTCTAAAAAAGCATTGTGACAAGTAAAATTAATGTTTCAGGTATTTTTTAATTTTACATATTAATCTCCATCTGATAACGTGACGTTTTATAAATTGAATAAGTTATTATAATTTTTGTATTTATGCTTTCATTAAAATTTCAAACGATTCTTGTTTTACGATACTATGTATATTTTGGTTTTTACGAGAATAAACATGTACTTGTAGATTTCAATGATTTTCTGAAAAATCCCATTTCTTATACACTGAATGTCATCCTTAGCATACAAGTACGCTGCATGGGGATTTTTATGATTGTTTTTATTGAATGTCAATGTTTAATGAACTGATTTTTTACAAATTCTAACAACTTTCGTTCTCCCAAATCATTAAAGGGATTGGTCATAAATGCATCTTAGTATTTAGTTTTTGCACCCATATCATATTTAAAGGTTGTGAAATTTCTACATTTTGCAAATGCTATGCAACATCTTGTTTAAGATAATTGAGTTCATAACTATGAAACGTTATAAAATGCATGTTATCTGGTATAATTAAGGAAAATGTGGTAAAAGGGAAAAATATCCTATTTTTTAAAATAAAGTTTGAAAAAAAGTTCGTAGAGAACTACAATCAATACTAACGTCTTATATTTCATAACGGTATATTATGTATCTGATATAGATTTTAGGTTAGATTTATAAATGGTGTTGATCAAATGACTTTTGACTGATATACATGTAAGAAATTTGTTTAAAAAAAACATCTTTTAAAGAATAGCGTTCACAGCTCCTTCATATTAAGTATTGTCAGGAATATGTACTTATAATATGAATAAGGGCTTCAAGAAAACGAAAGCCAAATGGCTCAACCCAACACTTGATTTAACTGCTTAGTTAACCCTTTCAGGCACGCAAGTCCAACCGGATCCTAACCAGATAATTGAATATCATGGTAGAAGCGGTCTCGCCAATAATAACGGTGATATTCCAGGCATTAAACGACCAATGGATGGTCAAGATGACTGGAAGCTACCATATGTGACTCAGCTATTACATAAATCCAACATACTCTCTGTTTCTTGCATAGGTAAACTGCAAGGTACATATTAGGTAGCACAATACAGTTAGGTCATTTCTGAAAATTTGGTCTCATGTTGTTGAAATAAATCTGTTTTGACAGAACTTTCTAGTGTTTTGTCATAAAAAAACTGCATAGTTTTTAAATTCTTTGTGTGTGGAGGTTCAAGTCACTTATAAGTTATTTAGTGATTATAGTTATAAAATCAAGTAGCCATGGTAAAATACTGAAAAAAAAACTGCTTCTGAGTTTTAGTACAAATCGGAGGTGTTTTTCCAAAACGACTAGCCAAATACTATGTTTTTTATAAAATATCAGGCACTAAAGACACTACCACATGATGAAAGTATGCATGGAGTAGGTGGAAAAAGTGTAAAAATAATAAGACCCTTTTTGGTTCATTCTCTCACAATTTTATGTTCCAAAAGTTCAAGCGAAATAAGGTATTTTGAAAATCAGCCAACTGATGCTGTGGAGAGAACCTAATATGGCAGGGAACTGAAACGTTCCGGATACTATTTTTCATTTAAGTAACACCTATTTGCCATTACATATATTACATCTGTCTATTTATAAATGCTTAACTACATTTAAACAATATATCCACCAAACTTTTATTTTTAAGTTTTACAAAACTTGATGGGGGTAACTTGGTGTGCGAAACAGTGCTTCTTAATGTAACTGTATAGTGACCATTATGTACAGCCAAGTCTCCTCTCACTTTGTCGCCAATAACATCCCAGCTTTTCAACAAAATGAATCAGGAAGCTTCGCCCTGGTAAAAATTAAACTATTAACACAATAAATGACCTATCAAAATGACCTTACACAAAAAGCAAATTGATGCAATTCTACTGGACTTCAGTAAGTTCTTCACGACAGATTTGCAATGAAGCTTGAACACAACGGAGTCATAGCCAATACTCAGCAACCAATCAGAATCTTCCTTGTAGACAAAACAAGTGGTTTGTAGCAGTTCTCAAGCTCAAATATCATTAAGAGAATCGCAGAGAACAATTCTGGGACCACTGTCATATTTGGTCTATATAAACGACTTACATCTAACCTACACGCCTTTTTTGCAGATAACTGCTTTTTGGAATAATAGGAAATGAAATGAGAAAAATACCACTATTACAGGAATACAGGAACCCTTCGATATTTTTGACTTAGATTATTCTGAAATAGATTGTGCTAACACAGGTTCAAAATGGTCAGCATCTGTACTCTGTTGTCAGGTCTTGTCTTCTTCCGAAATATAGCTTCCTGGAAAATCAATTATTTTTCGTCCACTGCATCATATACATGTTCATTATTTATATATTAGAAGTCTGGTTTCCGTGATTGCTTTTCTCGTTTCGTCGTTTGTATTGATATTACTTTTTCACAAGGTTAAAAGCATAATGATGGAGACGACATACAAAACGGATGCATATTAAACAGAAGATGTTTATTCACTACTTTTTTAGTTAAAAATTGTAGATTTTGATTAAATAAACATCATCAGCTTTATTAATATGAGTAATACAAACATGAAAACTAGCGTTATTTGAAACGGTAAAAGGAAATAAAATACAAATGATTTATAAATACAACAGATGGGGTAATTAATTTCGGCTTTGTGGCTTTGGTCAGGGGCATGTAGCGCTGAGCAAGATGAAAGATACCTACTATATACCCACACTAACGAATTTAAAAAAAATGTTTTGACACGAGAATGAATAGTGCAGATCTATTGATTTATCTGCAGTCATTAGTAAGCACAAAACGAATTAATGAATATTAGAAAGAAAACCTTGATTCGACTCTAGAACCGATACTTGGCAAGATCTGTGGTGCTACCAATAATGAAATCAAACTACAGTTAGGCAAAACAACACTGCAAGATGCATTGCATTCAAGGATTTTACATTAGAGGTAGACGTGAAAAATAATTGCAGTAATAAGCCCTATACTGCTTCATGTACCACCCTCTCCGTCCATGTATTGGATTTCAAAATTCCACAATAATCTATATATTAAACAACGTGTCATAGCTGGATCTGCAAAGTTCAGTACCAAGCCTACATCAAAACTGTTTACAAAAAGGCCTCCATTAGTTACAATATACTTGTTACTCCAGGAGTGGTATCAATATGATATTGGTTCGATTTGTCCGTAACAGTGTTTCGGATTTCCACATATGAAATCAATATATAACCTCGATATCGCTACAACAAGGTTTTCGATAAAAATATTCCCCATTCTGGCATGACAGCCAAATAGGTCACTTTGGTTCGGTATAAGGTATATACATGTAGCTTGATACTTCCTTCCTTGCATACAAATCTAAATTGTAAATATGAAAGTATATATGTTGAATCAAAAATTGATAGTGATTGTAATATTTCCCAGTTTATTTGATATCAATTTCAAATACGTACAACCATTATGCTACATATAAAATATGTATACATAGTGTCCTTCCTTGTCTACAAGGTTATTTTAAAAAAAATGTGTAATAAAATTTCTGAATCAAATATATTTTTGTTCTTACTTTATTTAGTACAAAAAAACTAGACGATATCATCTATATTCTATAAAACGTGGATATTAGTCCCTTGACTTATTAATGGAAGGCTAACAACTTCACTCCTTACTATGTTCATAATTTATTTCCTTTTACCCCTATAAACAAACCAATAAACAATGATTAATCTTAGTCTTTCTTTTCAGGTTGGAAAGCTGTCAAGAGAAAAAGCTGCTAACAATGTGATATTTAACATTTTGCAGCAAACTTTCGGCTAAATTTTAAACAAAATAGCACTCTAGCACTCTGCAAACAAGAAAATTTTTATTACTGAATGTGTATTTTATCCTTAATACCCTTGATAAAAATATAGAAAACCCAAGACTGATTATTATGAACATGATCAACTGTTGTGTCAGTTATATATTGAGTATCAGGATTCCATGTTGAATGTTTATTCATGTTGAAACACGCGGGGAAAATACCAGTTTTCTCAAGTTCCGAGTTAAGAATTCCAAATTTAGTATAAAGAGAGCACGGGAAAGTCACAAGTCTTTAATTTCTAAAGTTCTGAATTTTGAATTTTAATTTTGAACTCTGAACTTTGAATTCTGAAAGATCAATTCTGAATTTTAAATAGCTTCCTTATTTATGTCCTTATTGTATGCTTTATGATGTGCCGCGATTCTCAATCCCGCATGAGAAGAATTGCTATTAATATTGCGTATAGTGGTCCTAACCTTTTGTAGGTTTAAACTGGTCAAGACCTAGCATGTCAGTTAACTGCTAATAGTCCTCTATTTATGCATTAGTGTCATTAGTTTCTTTAGTTTCTTTGAAGAAGGGACACAATTATTTTTGGACATATTTTTGGATGGTTTCATTGCGTTGTGTAGTATTTTTTCCACATTGACCAAATTTAAAAGAAAGAGAGAGTTGTGATCGAAATGTATTTTTGTCCTCTTTTTATATATATGTAAGGGGGGTCTGAAAAATTCCCAGAGTGCAGGCAGTGTTGCCATATATGTCACAGCGGTACGAGTTCGAGTCCTGCGGAGGGAACGACCAAAAATTTGCGCAAATTTGACAGTTTTAGCATCGTTGGGAATTTTTCAGACCCTTCTATAAGTTTACGTTATCTTCCCTGTATCAATTTGATCCGATGGAGCAGTATAACACATTCTGAGACGTTGTATATATATATACATATATGACTATCGTTAGTGTCGTTTTATTACTTTTGGTAATTATTGATAATTATATTTTTGAAGTAGTACCATTATTATGTTATTTCAATAGGAAAAACCAATAGTATGCTCCTTCAAATGATATGCTTCTAAATCTTTAAAATACTAACATGTACACGAATGGGGAAGTTCAAATCTATATAAAGTTATAGTTCCTAACGTTGTCAATTCATTTCCGGACTCTATTATAGGTCATCCTATTTTCATTTAATTACACATTACTCATTATTTCCTCGTTTTCGTGGTACCAATTAGTTCATGAAGATGGTCACGTTATTATTATGTGTTTACATACTTCTTTTCAATTTGCCTTTAGCAAGTGGGAATCAAAGAATCTGTTACAAAAAGAAAAGGTATACTTAAAAAGTAACTTATGACTTGAAGTGTCAATGAATAATTTTATTTAATGATGTTAATGCCGGCATGTTATAGATATCAACTAGACTATAATGGGCATTATATATACTTATATTTAGAAATATTGTTTTGTTTTGTTTTGTTTTGTTTGTTTTGTTTTGTTTTGTTTTTTGTTTTTGTTTTGTTTTAGTTTTTGTCTTTTATCGGATGTCAAGACATTATTACTAATCTATTGAATTTAAAGTTAACGATTTTTTGTCAATATTTTGCTTCAATCTGGCTTGCTTTTGTTTTTATAGAAATCTTATTTCCTCCCGGTTAAATGCTTACATTTTTCAGGAATTGTATTTTAAGTTACAATTTTGTCGGTCATAAGGAGTCAAGCAACTTTTTAGATAATGTCGACTCCTTCATCAATTTCCATGTTTTTTTTTTATTTACCTTCTACAAAAATAATTTTATTACTACACATCGACACGATATCATGTGATAATAAATAATTGTAAATGGTATAAAATAGCACTTCAGCTGCAAAAATGGATACACGATTTGATATACTGTCTAACATATTTTGGTTATAAGAAATTAACATGCGGCCTTCCATAAAACCATTGGTCTTAGAAGACAATAAAATACAATAGTAACTTTAAAATATCTTCTAAGTCCAGATAGATTGAGATAAATAATCAAACATTTCATAATATAAACCACTCGAAAACAAATATAAAAAATTATAGCTTTATCAGGGTGTATCCCATATTACGGAATTTACATGATTCTAACAAAGGCCGCTTCTTATGACGAGCTTAGTGAATTTAAACCCTAATTCAGTCCATGCATGTATTTACCTTTTTGCACAACTCATTATTCTGACTGTATAAGAACTGTTCATTTTTAATAATTGACACATGAATTATACCGCTACTCATAAGACGCGGGCCTACATTACAATCACTTTGTCCCCTTCCGTCTGTTAATTTTTTTTATATGTAACAATTACTTTGCTTCTGTCGAGGGAATACTTAGATATTTGGTATATTGATTTTTTTTTATTTATTATGACCTTTAAGGTGTCTCTGTCCTTTACAATTTAGACAAAAATGATTGGGTTGGGTATTTGCAGCACGAACAAGCGTGTAGCATCATATTTTACAGATTACATGATGGAACAGAAACAACTATCTATCATTGCTGTCGGCCATTTACAGACAAAAATGGGAAATGTGGTAAGATTGGATATTCAATCATACTAGATTAAGAAACAGGTATATGCGTTTCCATAGTCACACCAGAAATTATTACGCCTTAGTGCATATGCAGTAAAATATTGGTGTCGTGTGTAACTGACTAAAATTTCTTTTGACTGGTCTATTCGAGAGGTATCATTGAAATATGCATTATTTGTGACATCAAAATATATTGATAGTTATAAAATAAGAGTCGAGATTTTATGATTATTATTAATATATATTATCAATTACGACCAACATTGGGTGAGCTAATTTTCCATACTTTATTGATTAGTATCATACGATCAAGAGTTTGTTTGTCCTAAGCTGAAGATTTAAATCGTCTACATTTAATTTTATAGGGTGGGGGGGTGCTTTTATATTGAGGGTCATTGATATTATCATTTAAAACTGTTCAATGAAATGTTTTCGTCCAGCTTTACATGTCAATCGCATTTCTCTGTTTAAGTTTCTCCCAACTTGTATTGTGACGGGTGCCGCTGGCAAAGCAAGATATGCTTGCTTTTCAATAGCACTTGATGATACTCCAAGTTATGGTAGAAGTTTAAATTGTTAATGCTTATGATTTTGTGGGTTGTCCTGATTATTCAGTTTTTTATACTTTTTTTTTTATCTTATCCTGTATGCTACATTGCCTATGTGGAATGTCTTTGTTTTCTGTTTGCATGTATGTAAAACACTTGGATTTTAATGTCCCTATATCGTCCTTTCGCTTCAGTATTGTTCTGTCGATATATGATATGAAATTAAAAGTCTGGGAATTTCAGTAAAATACAGGAATCAACAAAATGATAAATTATACAAAAGCGTGGGAATTATTGTAGATGATGTAGTAAGTAAATTATCGAGTTTAACGGAAATATTGAAATTAATACATATGAGAAGGTGACACCTGTGTGAACAGACAAAATAGAAACAAATAATCACGAAATGTCACTTAGCTATAAAAACGAGACATCGCTTAAATGAAAATGAACATTAAAGATTAAAACTTAAGTATAGTCTGTAAATATCATAACATTTTTTGAAACACTGAGTCTTCATTCATTGCATTTAATATGGTAGTACCTTTCGGTGATGGATTTGGCTTCCTCTTTCGACAGTCTTGGTTTTGAGTACTTCTTGTATACAACTAATATTTTGTTTATGTATGTTCTTCTTACGTATTTGATTTTAATGCTGTGATGAGAGGTTACTCCTTGAAACACGTGTACAGCATATCGACATTAACAATATATAAAATGAATTTTTTTTTGTATTTAAGTATCAAAAGTACGACATACATTTTAAGTTTGATTGTTCATTGTTTCTATGAGCATGTTAGTTAGTATATGCCATATTCATTGTTTTTGCTGTCTATATTCCCTGTATTGTCGTTATCCTTTGAACATAATCTTATACGATAAACGTTCGAATCTCTTAGCTAGGTTTCCTGATTTCCCTTTCATACAATTAAGCAGATAGTTCTGTGGGTTGGTTGTATTCCCAAAAGGATCAGACCAGTTATATTTGTAGTACTCATAAAGGAAAACTTTCTGTGATGTCATCCAGTCTCAAAAGGTCTAAATCTGAAAACTAATCGTACGCACTGTTGTCCTTAAAGTCTACAGTGTTCCATATGAGAATCAAGTCAAGCTTGCATCTCGTATGGATAGTTTCCCGACAGGACAGACTAAGTCTGGTGACCATTTATTTCAAGTAAAACATTCAGACAACGTTTAACACACCAGGCCATGTTCTACCTCTTTAAATGATATACTTGACTACAACGATGATCACAAAAGAGACGTAACAATTACAAAATATGCAATATTCTGATCATCGACACTTTTTTACTGCCCTTACCAACAATACTTATCACACAACAAGCAAGGCATGATACAAATTGATAAAAATGCAACGTACCCCGTGTGGTCTATGTCAGTAAAACACAATCAAGTTTAAAAAAAACCAACAACATAGTGTTATCATTCGAAAGTTAAATAAAAACAATACCCAGCAGTTTATCGACCTCATAATCCATAACAGCATTCAATCCTCTCTATGAAAGTTCATATTATTACACAATACCAAGCAAATAGTCGTATCTTAAGTGAAAAATGCAACAAGAAAAGAGGGCAATACTGGATACCCAGACAAGCAATGCAGTGTCTTATGGATGCAAAGTCAATTTCAGAGTACATGTATATATATATGTATAGGAAATCGTTAATCTATATAAAAATACATAAATGACGATTTTTTGTTCGAGAAAAAATCCAATATGGGTAAGGAATCATGGTCATTGAGACTATATACATCAACTTATATGTATGGTGTTTTTCGTAGATAGTCTTCTTCCTCTCATACAAAACCTCTTGCTCTTCATCACATTCGCACGAAACTTTACTATTTACCCCTAACCTATCAGTTCATTGCTCTGTCTTTACAAAGCAAGTCTTATCACTCTAATTTCTAAGCTTATTTCAGTATTATTGAACAGCCTATTGACCTTTTTTCTTATTATTTGTAAACAAATACGTACCATTACCCACTCTTTGTTAAAAACTCGGAGAGAAGCGTTTATTTCTTCTACTACCATTTACCAAAATTGTTTTAAATACCATTACTTAATATTTAACTCCATCATAAAACCGTTACTAAAAATAGGCCGTATTTCAAAATCAAATCCACACCATTTTTTTCATATCCTATACCTTACCAATTGCATTTACAATTTTCAACTGCAGTAGGTATTTCAGGACTTTAAAATTGAGAACTTCAAGCTAGACTATCTTACTGATATCGCTCAAGTTATTTATTCAAATATTGTCCTTCTGGTAATGTCAATACGGTTGATTTACAAAATCGTAAAAAAGAACCTATCAGTAAAGTACTTGTTTAGTTTTCACGCTACATCTACTGAAAGTTTAACAACTATTAATTTCTTATTGACAAAGTGTAGGACTTCGTCAGCAAATGAATAAAACAAGAAGAAAAAAATCCTTCATTCATGTTAGAGCGGGGTAATGCAATAAGGCCTTATAAGAGTTTTAAGTAGAATAAGTATAAATGCAACAATGTTCAAAAAGCATGTTGTAACAAAACGATCGTCTGTTATACATGGTATGTATTCATGCAGAAAATAGAAGTTACAGGACTTATTCTCCAATAATACTCCTCTTCTTTCGGTATTTCTACAAAAGTCGCTTAAGTGATTTTTCGTTTGTGTATTAGACCAAATTACTCCATTTAAGAATCAATACAAATAATGTTTCAGAGTCGGGTGGTTAAAGTGTAATACAAAGCCTATTTCAAAACTTTTAATTTCGATACTTTAAGCCGTATCAAAAACATTGAAAAAAGGTTTCAAATCTTACCACGACACTTGTTTTTCTTTTGTATTTGTATGCGATGATGTTTTGTTTTCAAACAAACTTGGATTCGTGATTTCCATGCATCGCATCTACCTCAAATGTAATTGAGATAGAGGATACTACAAACACAATAAGTTAGTCCCATATCGTGACATAATCTTAATTGTTGATAGGAAGGCAAAACTCTTCACATAAATATACGACAAACACGAAAACCTCTCATTTCGTATCTTGAACTTTTCTTTAGTTTTATCTGTGTCAACACCCCTTTCAGTCACATTTTGGGTGATAATTTGACATATCGTCATGTCATTATTTACGATAATGTGGGTAAAGGAAAAGAAAATGGACTACAATGAAGTTTATAAACTATTTGTCGAGCTGACCAAAGCGCAAACTGTTGTCAATTTTAAAACCTTTTAAGTGGCAATTTCAGGTTGTTCTATTGGTAGTCGATTCGTTCCTGAATTTTCAGACTGTCTCATTTGCGGACCTGGTAAATATGGTGACGATTGTGTTTTCACCTGCAGATGTTTGTTTAATGAAAGGTAATAATTTCGACAATTTTTTCATTTGTCAAAAAACATCAAGTTTATATAAAAAATAGTTCTCCGTTTTTCTTATTCAACAAAGATGAAATCGCTCTTAGTTTGTGTTGAACATACTTTGTATTTTGATTTAAAAATGTAAACGTAGATAATTGTTTGTAATTTTGAGAGTCTAGAATGTTCAAAATTATCCAAACAATTGTCACTGTATTTTTTTCAGTTATTTCATTATTTGTGTCGCACGTTTGAACACTGCACATAATTTACATAAAACTTTAAATGAATTGAAACGATGTTTTTATTCAAATTCCGGTATGCTATACACATGTTTCAAATAGTAACCTCTCAGCAGCATTAGAACCAAATGATAGGAATGTATTAACAAAAATGTAAATAAATGAATAAATAAATAAAACGGAGGTACAACATTTTTTTTAAATATCAATACATATTAAATTAACAAGATATTCTATTAAAATATAATTACACATAAATGTAGAATACTTTCACTATGTTTTACATTGTAATTACTAATGTATATTGGCTCTAAACTAGGGTTAATGGTAAATATCATTCCACACAAATTAACTTTTCGTATTTTTGCTCTTGAAAACTCAATTGTCTTATAAAGATTATCAGCCTTAAGCATTATTCAACACATTTTTATATCATATCATATCATATCATATCATATCATATCATCCGTAACTATAATTACCATGAATGATATCGAATTATTACCTACATATGCATGTTAATACAGAAAATTATATTTTTAATGTTTGTTTTTTTCATAGTTGCCATCCCGTCACAGGATGTACTTCAATTGAAATGTCAGATGTTCCACCACATCAATCTACAACAAGTAAGACAATATAATACTTAAAATGTTTTGAACAACGGTTCAAAAGAATTTTCGTGATATAAAAAAGAGTAACAGAATAACAGAAAATAGAACATTGAGTTTTGTTTTCAAATTTCAATTTTAAGCTCATATTTTTAAGTGTTTAGTTCAAAAACCTTGTCATTTTATTCTAATATATAAGTATATGTTAGTGTTATTTTTAAGGAAAATCAGTAGTGGATATCAACGTATTTCCCGTAGTTGTAGTAGGTGGGGTTGGTGTCTTAACGACCATTGTAATCGCCTTTGTATGCTATAAAGTAGGACAAAACAGAATCATTCGATTGGTTAAAGAACATTATAATCTTTCAAATAATCGAAAGCAAGCTTTTAGAGTTGTGTGTGCTACATGTAACATACAAGTACCTGGAGGCAAACCAGTGAAATCAACAAAGGTAATTAATGGTGGATATTTAGATCCCATGCCAGCAAATGACGACTTAAAGTCTGATATCCAACCATATGCAACAATGAGTTTTCAGAGAAAATTGGATAACGACACCGGTATGACATCAGAGTATCTACACCAGTATCAACCAATTATGAAAACGACTGTAGATATCCATCATTATGATCATCCAAATCTTCCGGCTAACAATAATGAATACTAAAAATATTTATTCTTACATACTAGCCAATTGCTGTGCTTAATACTTTGACTAATGAATGAAATGGCCAGTTTTTTTCTGTTTTCTTTTTAAATTAGAAAAAATACAAACAACCATTTCCATGTTGTTCATAAATCAAAATGATTATGCAATACTTTAAATAAAGTGGTCGCTTTTGTATTATTATCAAGGGTATGTCGTTATTAACATTCATCGATTTGATGTTTATGTACAGAAAATCGTGCCATAATCAGTATCACCTGTCTTTTGTGTTGTCAAATTATTAAAACAGGAAAATTGTTATCGCGTTTGTAAGCCTTAAAGTATGACAAAACAGAAACCTTAGATTGGTTAGAGAACATTTTAATCTTTCAAATCAGCAAGAGCAAGCTTTTAGAGTTGTATGTGCTACATGCAACCTGGAGGTTTCAAAATTGTTTCGATGTATATTGCATGAACTGTGTGTATGCTCAACAAAAATGATTTATTTTTCATAATGTAACTTTTACGTTTCCTAAATTGATTTATCCTATTTAGATTACATTTCAGTGTTTACGTTATGAAACCAAATATTTATATGATATGTGATACGTGTAAGTAACAAAATGGGATTTTAGTTCATCACTAGAGTACAGATTAACACTACAATAATGCAGAGGAAGATCAATCCTATTTTGTCACCCTTTAAATGATATGAATTCTTCGATCTATGTTTCATGGATGGTATGTCAAAACCCAACCAAAGTGACTATGTTTCTAATTCAGACAGTTTCAGACTACTGAATCATTATTTGTTTGTAAATCGGTTAACATATTATGTAAACTGTGTATGAAATATGCACTCTTTGGAAATGAATGTACGGTTTTCTACAAAATATATATCTGCATACAGTAATGACCATTGTTTGTAGAAAGATAAGTTAGTTGAACCAACAGTTCATTGTTTCTTCGGTGGATTTTTTCGAAACCAAACCATAAATTTTAAAGTACTTAACACTGGTTTTGAAACAAAAAAGAGAGACTAGCATCTGTTACAAACGAGAATCAAAATTAAAATACATATCCAGTGAGAATGCATCCTCTATAGGAAAAACATTTTAAATCTTCAGCCAGCGAAATGGCTCATGATGTACTATGAAATCATCATACCCGAACAATGATAAAGAGACTTTAACATTAATGATAAATGAATTACTAGTTTTTTCTCAGATATCAAACAGGAAATAAGGTGAGAGGTGTTTTACATGTAGTATAACGAAGTTATTAGGTAGAGAAGTCGCTCGAATAGATATGTCAATATCCATAAGTTTGGTGACTACCAGGTATTTTGGAAAGTTATCGGCGGCGTGGCTCCCGTATACGAGAGATTTCCATTACATTGCCGAACGAACGGACTTGGAAATGACTACTATTACAGTAGCAATTAGTTCAAATGTTTTATGAAATTGCAAGAATGAAAAATTAAGTTTTTGCATTTTGAATTATGTAAAATGTAAATCATTATATCGATTAAATTCGTTAATTTCATAGACAGCTTAGTTGATACATTAATGACCATTGTTTGTAGTTGATACTAGTCTAAACAACTGAACATTTAGTAGAATCAGTTTACGGTTTACGGAGAGGTTTTCTGCATAAGATAAACGAAAAATCAATCTTTGTTGACCCAATTCTTTACCCTTTTGCACTAAGCCCAAAACGGATACGCGATTAGTTGGTTCATGTTCCGATTCAAATGTAATCGATACATGTCCTGCTAGTATTTTTTTAAACCTTTGTGTGGTTAGTATTCTTATAGAATTCGTAATATAGAAATACCTTATATCTATCATTTATTTATTTTATTATTTATTACACAGTATTTGTATAGCGCATTATCTAATTATACAAAAACATATAAAATACATTCACAATATATCAAAATATAAAAAAAAAGAATAGCATATTTAACAATTTGGAACACAATTACTTAGATAAAACTATTAAGCGGATACACATTAAAAATAATCAAAGAACAACACAATAAAATCAATACTTAAGTCCAAAAATATATAAAGTAAAATATTTTAAAATGAATAGAATATTTTCAATATGTCAATTAAAATTACGTATCTTAAAATGCAGTGAAATTTTAATAGAATTAAAAATGACGGACAACATTGAAATTAGATTGAAATTTGTCAAAAAATAAAGAATGTATGAATAATATATAAATTAATCAATAAAAGAGCAATCAAGGGAACCAAGATTCTAGCAGAAATCAAAAGAATATTATCCAGGGACAAAGACTAGACATGGAAAACAGACAAACACGACAATGAACATAAAGTAACTATACTAATACATACAAAGTAACAAAAACAAATGAGTAAATGAGCCTCCATCAGAAAAAAATGCACAAGGTACACCGGTGGGGTAAGAATCCTCTTCTTTTCCAGAAACACCCACCAAGCTGTTCATTACAAGTAAAGTCCGGGGTAGACGAAAGAGGAAAGGAAAACTATGTCACGTTGAACAAACCAGTTTTTATGGCGCAAATGAATACACCGTAACGATCCACGCGTTCATGATGACGACCCTAAGACTTCTGTAATGATGAATTTAATACTTAAGCAACATAACCCTGTTCTAAAAGTCTACCTGTTAGAATTCTAGCGCGATACAAAAAGTCTGTGTAGTTTCGGAAAGCTCTGGCATAACGTATGAGTTGTGATATGAACACTCCATACGCACGTGCTGAAGGGATGAAAGGAAAGTTGACAATTCTGAATGAAAAATCATCACGTTTGTCGTAAAGTTTGATCAATAGTTTTCCTTTACCATCGATTTCTAAGTGTAGGTCAGGATAAGAGTCTGTAGTTTCCTTTATCTCAAGTTCTTTGGGTTAGATGCGATGTATCAAATCCCCTAAATTAGGATTGTTTAAAGTAATACGTCATCTATATAGCGGAAACAGAGATTAAAGCTAGCTAAACGATATTCTTTCTTTCGGATTAGATCAGCTATAAAGTCAGCTTCATAAGAGTAAAGGAATAGGTCAGCAAGTAAAGGCGCATAATTATTTCCAATTGGAATGCCGACTGTTTGTTGGAAAACGCGTCCACCACACTGGACAAATATGTTGTCTATTAAACATTCCAGCATTTTGTAAACATCTTCCTCTGTATATTTGGAAGATTATTTTAAATTATTTGTTACAAAGTATGAGAAATTTTTACCAGGAACTATATGTTTGTGTCTAGGTGTACCATCTTTGTTTGGAAAAAAAAAACAACGATGTATAATGCTTTTAAGTCAGGATTTTAACTCAGTACGGGGAATAGAAGTATACAGTGTTGACACATCATATGTTTTAGTGCTATTATATTATGATTGTAATCTTGAACTGATTGTCTCTAAAGGATCCACATTGAATTAATACCACTACGGGAGTAAGATTTGTTGAGGTTATTACTATTTCCATTTTACTTTACTATCAATCAACGTTACACCAATATTGGCTTAACAGGACAAATAGAACCAAAGTATTCATAATAATGTTGAGCTGTGTACTAACTAAAAAAAAAAACAAAACAAAACCAGAAAAAAAAGCAAACAAATAAACAAACAAACAAAACAAAACAAATTAAAACAAACAGAAAATACAACACAAAAACAACAACAACAACAAAAACAAACCAACCCCCCCCCCCCCCACAAAAAAAAAAAAAAAAAAAAAAAACAACAGCAAAATACCAACGAACAAAAACTACAACAGCAACACCAAACAAAACATTAAATATATAAGCATAGAAGGGATAATTGCCTAAATGACAAATCAGTGTACATGCACTTTTTCACAGACAGTAGTTGTACATGCCTAAAACAGTTGCTCATGCTCAATCAAATCGTCCCAGGAGACATAACACAAAACTATATTTTTTTTTTGTCTGCAAAACGTATTACATCCTATGTTCATGATAAGAGGAAGACATAGAAAATAACAGCAGTAATACGACCCATACTGCTACCACACTCTCCAAGAGGAAGAGATAGTTGAAAACCATAATTCCGTCTAAACCTCTCGTGGTCTTTCTACTTAACATTATGAATGTGATCTTCCATTGATGTATTGGATTCCTTAACTCCACAACAAGCCATACACACAACGCTACAAAGCATGATCTGTAAAGTGTAACACCAAACCGCTTTCAGAACTTTTAACATCTACACTCAAAGCTGTCAAAGAGGTTCTCCACCAGGTGTTCTGCCACGACACGTGTTTCTCCCGTACTGGTATGAATTCAATTTGGATCCTGAAAAATTAAACATTTCTTATTGAAACCCGCAATACAATGTTATTAACAGAATATAATATCATTTAAACCTATGTTTTTCAACTTTTTATATTTCTAGTCCCAATAATCAGTTAAAAAACCGACTCAAAAACATCATACATCGCTGTTACTCCAGAAAAGACCGAAAACCTAGTTACAGATATGTAATTCTTGGTAGAGATTCATCATACTTCGTAAAAAAACGAATTCAGATAATCTTTCAAATAAACCGTGATGTTTTCAAAAGTAAAGTAAGCTTTATATTAGCATTCAAATTGCACTTAATCCAATGCTGCAGTGTCCGTGAGTCTGTGGTTTCGACCAATACCATGATAGTGGACACTTTCAATATGGAGATTATGCAACTATAGAGGTTTTGGTTTTGTTTTTTGTTTTTTTGTTTTGATACGTTTGGTACTGCCATAACTCAAATATAAACAACAATCAGGCGATATTTTTAGTATTAAATGGAGATATTGTTTTCCCTATTCGTACAAACAATACGATATAAAACATAGATTGAGATTTCTAATACCAAGTGTCAACTGGTTGTTCCATATTATATTTAAATTAAAATCAAGAAGATTATGTAAAATACTTGTATATTAGTACATATTTTGTTTTAAACCGAATAATTAGTGCACAAAATTAAAATTGTTTATTATTTCAAATTTGCACGAATAGACCAGTGAATATCTTCAAAATTCACATTTTTCTGTTCAAAGGAAATTACAACCGAACGTAAGTCAAATCGCAAATAGAAAACCATCAAATAAACTGACAAACACCAATTACTTGTATAAGATGACAAAGTTAAACAATCCTAGTTTCGATGATTTGATACATGTACATCGCATCTATTCCAAAGAACTTGAGATAAAGGATACTATAGGTACTGTGAAGTCTCACATCTTGACCTACACTTACAGATCGATGGTAAAAGCAAACTATTGACAAAACTTTACGACAAACGTGACGACTTTTCATTCGACATTGTCAACTTTCCTTTCATCTGTGGCAACATCACTTCAGCACCTGCGTATGGAGTTTCCATATCACAACTCATACTTTATGCCAGAACTAGCCGTAGCTACGCGGACTCTCTGTATCGCGCAAGACTTTTTACACAATTAGGCTTCTGGAACAGGGCTATATTGCTACAAGTTAGAAGTCATCACTACAGATGTGTTATGGTCGTCATCATGAACTCGTGGATCGTTATTGTGTATCCATCTTCACCATGAAAACTGTGTTCAACGTTTCATAGTTACTATTTTAGGTATTTTATGTTCTTTGTTGTGTTTGTCTGTTTTCCATAACTGGTCTATGTCCCCGAATAATATTAGTTTGATTTCCGCTAGAACCTATAAAAATAACTTCAAACTCAACAAGAAGTTTTGTTCAAGGTCATGCACATTAAAATAAAACAAAATAAATGAAAGTACACCACCTTGCATAACACTGAGATTGTCAAAATATAGTCAGGTAAAAACGTTGAATGGAATTAACATTCAGTACTTCGCTTACTTTGTCTCCAACATTTTTCCAAAAATATACGATTCACAATGTCGAATGTTTAAGGAAATCAACAGAACGATAGTATAGTTTTTCACTTTTACACAAAGTGTTCTACAAATTTAACACCAAAAATACAATTACTGTAGTATAACAAGTGTGCATTCAGTACACATCATTATCACTTGACCCATTAAAAAGACACATCAGTTTGGTTTTGCTCATCAGATAATCGAGTTGATTTGTATAACTCCATTGCAGACAATTACAATTACAATTAGTCTCTTTCTAAATTTTAACTGAAACGGTTTTTGAATATCTCGCTTTGACCTAGACAGACAATTACCAGGTTACCGTGAATACGTGTGTGTATGTGTGTTTTTTTTTGTTCGCCAATATATACTTAAGATGACCTCTTTGAACTGTTTAATGCATTTGGTTGCGCGCTGTTCCGATTGAATTTTCCTTAAGACCTGCAATAACTTGCATACAGCTCACAAGATTTTGTATTAAACCAGCGCTCGCCACATTGCCTCGTGTGCCCAATGAATCGTTTCTTTTGCTACTTGATAAATGGCCTAACAGTGTCGATAAAGCGGTCAGTCAGAAAATTGTTGACTTCAAAGTCTTTCCTCTTGTAAAGTTGTATTAGTAATATTGCTTACAATGGATGTAAGTCCATCTGTTCTAATGAGTAATATTTAAAAGCAAATTCGCCTACATTTGCTGTTCCACTTTTTAAACTTCCTTATTCGTACTACACTTTTTTCTTTGTACTAATTCTAGTGGATTTTCTTATACGTTTGCAAATTGAACATGCACTAAGCATGGTCAATAACGGTTGTTAAATATTGACCTAGTCAATACATGGTACATCGTGTATAAAATCATGACGGATTCAGTTGGCGAAGCAAGACATGTTTACCCCCCGGAGCATCTGATGTCTCTCCCGATTTTTTCAATGGCCTGCCCTTTAACCACAACATATTGCAGGTACTTCAGTTTTATTTGTGATTTATCGTTTTCCTTAACATTTATTTGTATGTGCAATCTGTTTTGTTCAGTTCGCTTCATTGTGTATATTATTCGTTTTCTTTCTGTTTTAGGATTTTGACATATTTGAATTGTCCAAAATCTGACATTTCGGAAATATACTACCCATATTTAACATCTTAACACTTATTACGATGATGATCGCTGATATGAAACGACAAAGCGGTCTTATGTTGACCTTTTTTTATGTGATATGTCTAGTCATTTTGCACTTTGTAGTTCTACTTTTTAGCTTTGTGGTTATTCACTTTGTGGTTATACATATTCACTTTTTTGGGGAAAAATTTTCATCGTATTATTATATACTTTTTCTATTTTGCACTGATACTTCTTTACTAAATTGTTTTCCCTTTTTTCTTGTGTAAAAAAAATAAGAATAACACAAACGTTAAAGTTTTATTTCAAAACTCCAGTAACGGTGGAATGATTTGATACATTCTAAACAATGGTTTGGCACATTTGCGTATTACATCTAGGATAAAATGTTTCGCAGGGCGCAGCCTGGATACAGTAGCACAGTAAAAGTCAAATACTTATGGTTGGGACAAGTATGGATACGACTTATTTTGGCACATTTTCAAAGATATTTACGTACTTATTGTGAAAATAGTTTAGAGATGAGGGTAATGCTTGTTTTATGTCTCTTCTTGTCATTTTATTCCTTTATGTGTCGTAAGTCTTACCTCGCTAAGTCTACACGATGCACCCGTCGTCGTGCTATGCATACCCCACTCGTAGAGGAAGTTGTTATTGTAGAGCAACCAAAATTGCTAACAACATATGCCCTCCCATATAAAAACACACAAATTTCAAAATCAATCCATTCATTGGGAGCCGGGATAATTGCAACGAAATTGTGGACGGACGGATTGGCGGAATGACGGATGGGCAAAATGATTTCAATATACCACCCACTCGTTGAGAGGGGTATAATATTTTAAATGGAAACGATATATTTTGTCCTCCAAGGAGGTGACAAAACAGAAATACATTACTATCTCATCGGACAAAACTTTACAACCGAAAATATTCACGTGTACTTTACTAGTTGATAAAATTGATGTCACCCTTTCCTATGTTATTATTAATGACTTTCAATGAATAAAAACTTTACTTAATTTTGCTATAAATTGAACAGTAGCAACGATGGGAAAAAATGCAAATATATATAAATGAAAAGGTGTTTTTGCTTGAAAGAACTAGTCACTAATTTCTGATAGTGTAAAACTGTAGCGATTGTATTTTAAATTTTCATAAAGATACATTTCAATTAATGTTTTTTTAAATTCAAAATGTAAACTGAGTTCAGCAGAATAATCACCAAACAAATTTAACGCGCAAATCTTCCGGCTGTAAGCTTGACAATTTTCTAAGGGAAATACTCAAGTGCTTTACAATTCAAGCAAAGATATTCTATTCTGTTTAAAAGATCAGATTCCACTTGTGGTAGTGTGTGTACTATTATGAACTTTGTACAACCTAGAAGCAAATGTAAAACAAATTATTATCGGTCAAATCAAAGAGATGATTAAGTAAATAGATTGCTATATGCAAGTACAAGCTACTGAACAATTAGGCCAATTACGTAAAAAAACTCGTTAAGTATCTTTGAATATACTTAATATACTTAATATAATAAAGATAGTACTTCATTTATAAGGTTATAATCCAATATATGTACATGTATGTCACAAAGTTAATAATATCCACATGTACATACATATGTAATCATCGAGGTCACCTGCCACAGGTCGACTCATGTTTATATAAGTTACATGTACTTTTATTTTGTATGTATCACTATGCTCTGTTCGCCATTTTTATGACAATGTGTTAGTCGCCTGCCTCTCGTTACAGTGTAAACTGACGGGGACTGGATTAATCGGGTTAGTCTTTGATAGTGATTTTTAATATGAGAGTAAAGCTAATAAAGATATGTTGTTTACTTTTAATTACCATCACCTGGAATTTTGTTTGTGATCCACGTTCTTTATTATTTACATATGCTTTACCAGTATGAAGAGACAATTTATCGCCAATTCCAATATAAATTGCTTCACAGGCACAGTAAAATGGTGATGATAATAAGACGGACATTATAGACACACTACGGTTTTATTTCCGACTTCAAATAAGCTTCTCTCAGTAAAACCATCGTCAGAGTAGAATTGGAGCATTCGCTGCCATTTCTTGCATTAATTATGGTCATCTCGTTTTCGGGATGGTGTCTTAGTTGAAAAGTTTGGTTTTCAATATTATCCTCAATTTTTTGTTAATTTTTTAAAATTTGTTACTGAATAAACAACAAGAAAATAGTCTGAAGTTTTATTTCTCGAGTCAAGGAGTAACCAAGGGAACCAAGGTTATAGCGGGAATCAAAAGAATGCAATCCAGGGACAAAGATCAGACATGGAAAACAGACATACACAACAAAGAACATAAAGTAACTAAAACCATACATACAAAATAACAAATGCAAATGAGCAACTCGGACTCCACTAAAAACTGGGAGCATGGACCAGGTGCACCGGTAGGGTAAGCGTCCTCTGCTTTTCTAGAAACACCCGCCGAGTTGCTTATAAAAAGTCAAGTCCGGGGTAAACAAACGAGGAAAGGAAAACAATGACCCGTTGAATAAATCAGTTTTCATGGTGCAGATGGATACACCATAGCGATACACGAGTTCGAGATGACGACCATAAAACTTCTGTAGTGATGACTTCAATCTTGTGGCAAGATAACCCTGTTCCAGAAGCCTATTTGTAAGAGTTCTAGCGCGATACAAAAAGTCTGCGTAGCTATGGCTAGCTCTGGCATAACGTTTGAGTTGTGATATGAACACTCCATACGCAGGTGCTGAAGGGATGTTGCCACAATTGAAAGGAAAGTTGACAAATTTGAATGAAAAGTCATCACGTTTGTCGTAAAGGTTGGTCAATAGTTTTCCTTTACCATCGATTTCTAAGTGTAGGTCAAGAAATGAGGCTGACATCACAGTGTCTGAAGTATCCTTTATCCCAAGTTCTTAGGGGTAAATGCGATTTATCAAATCCCCGAAATTAGGATTGTTTAAAGATAATACGTCATCTATATAGCCGAACTGAGATTAAAGAATCTAGGCAAACGATATTCTAGGGAATGTGATCATAAGCAAACAAATAATGTAAACATATATACAAAACATATAGTAAGACAGAAATGTACAATGCATCAGCCTGGCAAGAAATAATAGTGTATATAAGAAAACACTACTGGTATGATTGAACAAATACTTTTACACAACCTTGCAATCTTAAGTGCTACAACTACAAAAGAACCTCTCAATGACAACAAGTACTTTAAAAGTGATTGCTTACTAGGGGCTGGTTTAAGACCAACTTCACCATACCAAAAATTTAGTTTATTATTATCCGTATGGTTTTCATTAGTGAGCAGGTCAGTTTTGACAGAATTGCCCGAAATCACCATCAATGAAAAAAGTATGAACTTGATATCCAAGTGTTTGAACAAATTGTCTGTTTCATACTTTATGTACATGCGAGGATTTAGTGGCTCCTCTAACCAATGTTCATTTATCACACTACAAGAATTTAGAACGTTTTCAGAACCATCTGCTCTATTTACACTACAATAATAACATAATTCTGGAAAAAAATCGAATTCCATAAGTACCTTATCACCTAGCCCATTAATTTCATCACCGATATAAGAATGTCCAATACTTCGCCTTTCACTTAAGTTAAGACAAATATCTTCAGACAGAAAACATATTTTAGTAAAAGGCAATAGACACCTATCATCAATTAGATTATATACATATGACCTACATGTGGCTATAAGTTTTAAATCCTTATTTCTAGACAATAAGATTTGAACTCGCTGGTTTTGTTTTCCCCACCAATCTCTGTTATGCTCTTCAATAAAATGTTTTCCAAATATATCATCGATGAAAATCAATTGTTTTCCTTTTGGCTTTGAATATTTTATTGTGTCATTTATGTCGCACACAAGCATCAAATCATATCCCTCTGACTCAGTCATATAGAGGATAATATAGTTAGCAGTTACAGTTTTACCACACCCAGGAGGTCCTGTTATAACAACACATTGATTCGTCATTATAGATTTCTTTACAGCAGCTGATGCTCTGGTTGGTACAAACTTTTGCAAAACCTGTTTCCATTTGTCAACTTCATGTTGCTGTAACTCTGGAAATGTAAAAAAGCACATTCAACATTTAGGATCCAAAAATGTCATTCATAATGACTATTACAATGGTAACATGACTCTAACATGTCTAATGCCCATAAATCTGGCACCATTAAAATTCTTTCACCTCTAATATACTTACTAGATTTTAGGACAGATTGTGTTTCTTGTTTTCAAAATTGTTATAATGTTTTATATATATTCAATGTTGAAGGGGCTTTTTTTCAATGACAATTTGACTTCATTGTGAAAGTGAAAGTAAGTCAATTTTTTACCATGCTAAATTTAATAAGTGGATTACAAAGTGAATAGCTCAAAATCTAACCGGCTATGCCCATATGAAGAAGGGGTTTGAGAAGGAAAAAGTTTGAACAGTTTTAGGGATTGAAATAAAAATTTCAGATATTTTGCAGGAAATTTGATATTTTTAAACCTGATTTTATGAATTTGTTTGCAAATTTTCGCATCTTTTTGCATGGTTTCTATGGTAACCCTATATGCTGTGGGTAATTTTTTTCCAGAAAATTTTTACTGCATCCCGAAGGCCTTGGCTTGAGCTATTTCTAGATATGTCCAATGGAGATTTATTTTATGCATTTCATGACAAGAAAAATTGACTAATTCAACATAACCTGCCTTACAAAAGTGAAATGTTGAGCAAGATTTTTTATTAGCTACCTTTCAGAAGTAACAGCCCAAAGATAGTCATGCAACTCCACTTGGTAAAATTATTCTGACTCAAAGCTAATCAGTCCATACTCTATCCATTTAAATAATGCATGCTTTGTTGAGAAGCAATGCAGACCATTTCTATGATGATGAAATGAAAATTGGATAGGACACAAGGACAATATGTTTTACAAATTTTGATTGCCACTGGAAATGGGGAGAGGTGGGGTAGGGTAGGTCAATTTAACCTCCTGTGGCGGAGCGCAAAGGTACCTATTACCAAGCAGGTTCTTTAAGGTTCATGTGTGTGAGGAACATGGCATATTTCTAGACGAATTGCACCACTATGGTTTGTGGTAAAGTTTTCCGTATTATGGCCTGGCGATCCCATTCCATCAACAGGGGTACACAACCAAGTTGCTCTGAAGCCAGAGTGCCCTAACCCCTGGCCAGGGTTCTCAGTACTATTAAGTTGCCTTTTAAAACAAGCTTAGCACTGTTGCGGGCCAATTCTTTTGACACCCGGACCCGCAAAGGGCCCAAAGTAAACGAAGCTGTATCAATATAGGCATCAATAATGTGCATGAAATAACAGACACAAACTGAACTGTCAAAACCGTTACACCATCTACATTAATAGAGTGTCCTTACCTTTGATATTAACTGGGATTTCGTCACAAGGAGGATCCAAGTAGATATATGTTGGTTCACTTAAATCTAAAAAAGAATATACGTAGACTGTTATTGCATGAAATGACCTTAAGATTTATTTCCTACTTGCCAAATTTTTAAAAGTGTTGTAAAGACTGACATTAATCAAATTAATTTTTGAGAGGTTTTTTCTTATGTCAAACATGCCACTGGTATCAAGTTTCATATTTTTTTTATTACACATGCTTTTCTTATGAATACATCATTCTATACAATTATTTTAGTTAAAGATTTTATTGTTCTGTTTGAAATTGATATTTATAATGAAACACACATACATGCAATACATTTTCAGTGTTTGTTCGGTTCATGCTAGATACTGATATTAATCACGTTAAAATGAAAGAGATGACTTTCACTTTCACTTCCATTCCAGAAAAGTTCTCGAGATCTAAAATGGTCAGCAGGCATGCCATCGAGTGACATTGCAATGGGAGCCAATGGAACAAAACTTGATTTGATTACTGTCAGAAATTGTTAAAAGATACATTTATAATAGAAGCATTTCCAATATTTGAACGGTCAGAGACCTTTTTCTACATAATCAATGTATTCATGTTCGGGCAGCCTTCAAATCAGATATCCTTTCATTGTCTGGTATAAATCTGTAAACCAGTTTTCCCCAGATTTCACGTAAATGGCAAATGTGAAAGTCGTCAATTGCAATGTTCTGTTTTAACAAATAAAGTTGGTGAATGGAATAGTTTTACTCACCTCCAACATCACCTTTTGCAAATATGTACAGGATAACTGCTACTCCTAGAAAATGAAAACCTCAAAATAGAAACGATATTTTTTATTACTAAGTAATACAAATTTATTTAAAAACAAGCATTCTGACAGTAATGCTGATACAATACAGAGTCCCCTTTCAGCCATTGAACTCATTGCCATTATGAGATTTTTTTTTATATATGTGAACTAACAATGGATGGTGTTATTTTTTAACAATCAAGAGAAAATAACTTTTGAACAGCAAAAGCAAATTCCATCAAAATCAAACCTGAGCTTCATTTTACAGTAAATAATAACATTTTTGCATTACAGAAAGCTGCATAAAGACATTCTCTTTCTATCACCTATTAAGAGTTATTTCTCTTTTCATGGTGAGCTGGCTACCTTCAACTTTTAAATGTTGGTCTTTTTCACTTATTATGGCATAGTATTATTACATATCTTGAATTTGAAAAAAAAACTAACCACAACTTAGGGGATTAGTCGTGCAGTCATGACTAAAGGAGTTAGTTACATTTCTTCCCTTTTTTTTCCAACTAACCTTACCCATAAGCTTGCAGACATAACTAAACCCCTTAGAAAGGGTAATCAAGGGAACCAAGATTATAGCAGAAAAAATAAAAGTAACTCAGGGACAGAGATCAGACATGGAAAACAGACACATGGAAAACATACACATACAACAAAGAAAAACAAATAACTTAAATACAAAGTAACAAAAGTAAATGAACAACCCAGACACCATTAAAAACTGGGAGCATGGACAATTGCACCGTTAGGGCACGCGTCCTCTGCTTTTCTAGAAACCCTTGCCAATAGTTACACAAATTTCTTTTTCAACATGTTGTAATTTCGACAAGAGGCATACCTGGTTAAATGTTTGCCTTTGGAAGGCAATAGCTCTAACAAGGAGTTGCCAGACAATTTTGACTCAAATGGAGACTTTATTCAGTATGACTTATTATAAGGATCATTTCAACAATTGAAAGTTTCTTTCTATCTATTAAAGTTTCCAAGATATTGGCTGAAAACTGTAAAAATCATCATTTTTTGCCTTTCAAGTGCAATAACTTAAACAATGGGCCATCCAACAACTTTGATCCTTTGCAGATTATCGTAGGTCTTATAATAAGGATAATTTTGAAAAAAATTCGGCTAAACCTGGCAGTTTTGGAGAAGTATGAAAAAAAACTTCTTAACCCTCTGTTCTATTTTTAGTAACTGCTGTCGTGTTTTTTTTTTTTTTTTTTTGACAGATAAAAAATTCCCACCATAGAACAGTGCAGAATACCCTAAGCCAAATTAATGGTTCCATAAATATCAAAAAAGGACAATAACTCCAACATGGCTTAACAGATAAAAACGAAATTTGACCACAGATAAGAGGAGAAGAGTTTTGATTAATTGTTAACGATGACAATGACGGATGCCAAATAATAGGTTATAGCTCTCTTTTGGCCAGGTGAGCTAAAAAAGTCCAGGCAATCTAGTAAAATTTTACCCTTAATCTAAACAAATTGCAACAGAAAGTATTTAAATTCTAATCTACAGCATTATAACCCAAATAAACACAGAAAAAAGTCTAACAAAATCTAAGGTGGGGAAACCTTAAAATAAGCAGTTTAAATTTCCTAATTATGTTGCATCTGATAAATAAAGGGTAGCAATCGAGAATAAATATTCTTCTTTTTGTGGTTAAAAGATTATTTTAACAAAGACAAAAATTGTTTATAAATAGTTGGCAAATGTAAACAATGAAAACTATTAAAAACAATTCAAAATGATTGAAGGGCAAGGAAATATGATTTTTTTTTTAAATTAAAAATTACCCAAAAACTTTAATATCCCCAATATAATTAAGTGTGTTACATATCATGGTCAGGATAGGTATGATAGTCATTAAGAAGGAAAGTTCCGCAAAAGTAACATATTTTACCTGAAATCAATAAAAATAGAACAAAATCTGACAATAATATGATATTTTGTACGGAGTTATCTTCACTATCCAAATGTGATAGAGTTATCTCTCTTTACATGTAAAGTCTGTTTATGTAATCTCGGATATTTTTTTTATTTGTTGACTCTTTAATTATTGAATTACAATTTACAATTGTCATAATGGAAAACAAAATACTTTCAAATTTCAATATAAAATAACCTTTGCTATTGTGTTTCAATGTCATTAGAAACGATATACAAATGTATACATATAATCCTTTTAACTATAATTTGGAAAAATGAACATGTAATTCTAACCTAAACATTGGAATGTGGAACATACAAGGCTTATCAAATGGAAAGATAAGCAGTCAAGATCAAGTATTTGTAAATTTTGTTTCTAAAATTCAAATAGTTTATTTGAAAGAGTAATCAAGGGAACCAAGGCCACAGCGATAATCAAAAGAATGTAATCCATGGACAAATACTAGATATGGAAAACAGACATACACAACAAAGAACATAAAGTAACTAAAATCATACATACAAAGCAACAAAAGCAAAAAAGCAACTCACACTCCACTAAAAACTGGGAGCATGGACCAGGTGCACCGGTAGGGTAGGCATCCTCTGCTTTTCTGGAAACACCTGCCGAGTTGCTCATAAAAAGTCAAGTCCAGGGTGGACAAACGAGGAAAGGAAAAATATGACCTGTTGAATAAATCAGTTTTCATGGTGCAGATGGATACACCATAACCATCCATGAGTTCATGATGACTACCATAAAGGTCTCAGTATCGTATTAATTTTCCCATAGACTTCTATAGTGAAGTGCATATTTTTAGGATTTTTTAAAAAATATGTAAATTGATTCAATAAAACTTTCACTTATGTAGCATTTCTAAGGACACGTGAAAAAATAATTTCCCGCAAAGAAAATAGGGTGAGTCCACGAAGATTGGACAGAAAAGTGGTCTTGAACTATAAATAGCCATTTTCCCTACTTTCACTTTCGTTTTGCACTCACAAAACCAACCTTTTCAGTGGAACATTTTTATGATATTATGTTAGATTTTCTTTTAAAAAAGTTCTTCATCTTACAGTGTGATGTTTGCTCTATTTTTTAAGTCATTGTTCATGTCTTTTGACAAAACATTAGTTTGTAGAGAGGCAAAAAGAAAATGCACTATATTTTTATGGCATCCATGTTTTGACGTACACCCGCTCAGGGATATGCAATACGATACTGGTACCTAAAACTGCTGTAGTGATAACTTCAATCTTGTAGCCAACATAACCCTGTTCAAGAAGCCTATTTGTTAGAGTTCTAGCGTGATACAAAAAGCCTGCGTAGTTTCGGCAAGCTCTGGCATAACGTATGAGTTGTGATATGAACACTCCATACGCAGGTGCCGAAGGGATGTTGCCACAGATGAAAGGAAAGTTGAACTTTTCTGAATGAAAAGTCATCACGTTTGTCGCAAAGGTTGGTCAATAGTTTTCCTTTACCATCGATTTCTAAGTGTAGGTCAAGTCATGAGGCTGACTTCACAGTGTCTGTAGTATCCTTTATCGCAAGTTCTTTTGGGGAGATGCGATGTATCAAATCCCCGAAATTAGGATTGTTTAAAGATAATACGTCATCTATATAGCGGAAACTGAAATTGAAGGATCTATTCTATCTTTCTGATCAGATCAGCTATAAAGTCAGCCTCATAAGAGTGAAGGAATAGGTCAGCAAGTCAAGGAGCACAATTTGTTCCCATTGGAATGCCAACCGTTTGTTGAAAAACACGTCCACCACACTGGACAAATATGTTGTCGATTAAAAATCCCAGCATTTTGTAAACATCTTCCTCTGTATATTTGGAAGATGATTTGGAATTATTTCTTACAAAGTATGAGGAATCTCTATCAAGAACTATATATTTGTATCTAGGTCTACCATCCTTTTTGGAAAAACAACGATGTATAATGTTTTGAAGTTGGGATTTTAACTGAGTATGGGGAATAGAAGTATACAGTGTTGAAAAATCATAGGTTTTAATGCTATTATATTCAGATAATAGTCTTGAACTGATTGTCTCAAAAAGATCATTCGAATTTTTCTGGATCCACATTGAATTAATACCACTACGGGAGTAAGGGATATTGTGGTAGGAGTGTATACCCTCTTTGACAGTTGTGAGTATAGAAGTTAAAAGTTTTGAAAGAGGTTTGGTGGTACATTTTGCACATCCGGCTATGAAACATTGTTTGTATGGATTTTTGTGGAGTTTAGGAATCCAGTACATAGACAGTAAATCACAATCATCGTGTTTGGTAGAGAGATCAAAAGAGTGGTCATGGTCATGAAACATAGTGTGACAGTGGTAACTCACTAAAAGATATCACTGGATTTGTGTGTATTTGTAATAGCAATAGACATAAACATAAAAAGGCCAGACCAAACTCTGGTGGTATTTCCATATATGTTGATCATAATCTATGTAAAGGCATAACAGCACTGCAGAAAAATATAAAGATATTGTATGGGCCAAGGTAGACAAAACGTTCTTTAATTTGAAGAAAGACATATATCTTGGAATAGCCTATTTTTCTCCAGAAACCTCTCTTAATAAAATAGATGACTTGAATGAAAGATATTCTCATTTACTTAGAAATATTGAATATTATAGCCAACTAGGAGATATTCTTATCCAAGGGGACAATTAAATGCATACACCAGTAATATTTATGATTTTGTTTTAACTGATGATACACAATTCCCAAAAATGAATGATCCAAAATATGTTTGTGATTCATTCTAAGCTTTATAAAACAATCTCAATAAAAAAAAAAAACAAATAGAAGTGGTAAACTCTTGTTAGATTTATGTAGAGAAGGAGGTATATGAATACTTAATCGAAGAAAACCAGGTGATTTACTTGGTAATTACACTTGTAAAACATATAAGGGGTGTAGTGTTATTGATTATTCAATAGCATCTCATGACCTCTTCAATAATATTGGAACTTTTAATGTAACTATTTCTGATCATTGAGCAACTAGTTACTCACTGTTCACTTGCTTTAATAACTTAAAAAATTCACAAAAAGGTAATCTTGAACCCCTTCCGGGCAAGTTCATATGGAATGAATAAACACTGGTTAAATACTTAAATAATATTCAAAGCCCGCATGTAAAACAACAGTTAAACGATTTCATGACAAATTTACACACTGACTGTGAAACAGCCATTGAGAACATAAATACAATTTTATATGATACAGCCTTAAAACTCTACTCAACTTATTAAAAGCTTCCCAAAAAATAAAAATAAAAGGAATTCCCCCAAACCATGGTGCACAGAATCTTGCCATGACCTTTGTGTAACTGTACACAAATATTGTTAGCTTGTAAATAAAAATCTTAATAATGGTGAGTACAGGAAAACCTTTTACTCTCTCCGTTCTAAATATAGAAGGCGGTGTAAAGAAGAAGAGAAAAAATACAAAGCACAAATATACAATAAGATATCAAACAACTTCAATCAGGATTTTAAATCTTTTTGGAACCTTATGAATAAACTAAACAGGTTATCAGAAAGCAGTAAAGATGAAAAAAATTATGAAGAATTTATAAATTTGTTTAAAGACATGAATTCTGGTCATTAAAAAAATAACAATTTTCATAAAATGATAATTTCAAACCTTAAGAATAATCATGCAGAAAATAACCTCAATAATGAACACACTCTCAACAACAGAATAGACTCAAATGAAATATTAAAAGGCAATAAAGACACTAAAATATGGCAAATCAGCAGGAGATGATTTAATTTCAAATGAAATGATCAATTGTGGTACAAATGTCTTACTGAAACCACTATGTAAACCCTTTAACCTAATATTCAATACAGGATCATTCCCTAAAATATGGAACGAGAGTTACATTTCTTTAATATTTAAACAAGAGGCTCCCAGGAGCCTGCATCGCTCACCTTCTTGAATTTTACTTTTCAAAGGCAATAAATTAAACAAGAAATTGTCCAACAATTTTGACTCAAGAAGTCTTTGGTAGGACTATTAAAAGATCTTTCCAACAATTGAAAGTTTCTTTTAATCTATCATAGTTTTCAAGATATTGACTGAAAACTATTTAAAAAAGGTCATTTTTCCCCTTTCAAGGGCAATCATAAAAAATCCCCACATCAGTTCTATACAGGATACCCCAAGGTACATTCTTACCAAGTTTGGTTTTAATTAGTCGAGTAGTTTCAGCGGAGAAGAGTTTTGTATAATTGTTGACGACAACGACGGACGCCAGGTGATTGTAATAGCTCACATGGCCTTTGGCCAGGCGAGCTAAAAAGGAGATAAATCAGGCCCATCAAACTGAAGAGGGATATCAATTACCTCTAATCTGGGTAAACTTTTTAATAAAATTATTCATGGAAGATTGTTTCAATTTATTGAATCCAATAAACGGTTGATAAAAAATCAAATTGGATTCAAATCAAAATCAAGAACTACTAATCACATTTTTACCTTAAAATCAATAATAGATAACTACAAAAGAAAGAAAAAGAAAGTGTCACCTTTATAGACTTTAAAAAGGCGTTTGATACGGTTTGGCGAGAGGGCCTTTTCTATATATTATCAAACAAAAAGTTTCGAATAAAATTTTAATATAATTTATTCTATGTATCAAAACACAAAATGCGGAATTAAATTACCAAACGGTTTAAGTCCATCTTTTCTCTCCAGTTGTGGAGTTAAACAATGTGATGTCCTACGTCCGACCTTTTCTAATCTGTTTATAAATGGTATCTTTGATCAGCTTAAATTGGGAACACTGAACCAATATTAATTGGTAATTTAAAAATTACATCACTGATGTATGCAGATGATATAATTTTGCTGTCAGAAACAGAAAAAGGCCTGCAAAATGCACTTAACATTCTTAATGATTTTTGCATATAATGGAAACTCGAAGTAAACACAAAAAAATCAAAAATGATAATATTCAATTCAAATGGTAAAAGTTTTCTCAACCACTTCAGTATTGATAAAAATATGCTAGAAACAGTAAAATTTTACTGCTACCTGGGCATTACATTAAACTACAATGGTACTTTGAATCCATCAAAACAAAAAGTAACCTAATGGAGAAGGAAAGAAAGGCCTGGTTTAAAATAATTTATTAAAATGTTTTTTGACATTCATCATATCTGAGAATTTTCAACATTTACACCAGGGTTTAATTTCACATAATTCCATTAACATATGCACATAAAAGTTTGAAGAATGTTTTAAGAAGGGTTTTCAGTATAATATAACACATATTGCCTGCGGCAGGGAGTTTTACACAAAGAAATTTACTCGGAATATATATCTACCTCATGTGAACACTTCTCTGGCGTATTATCCTCTAGTGCAGGCAATATGTGTATAATCTTTGTCACTAGACATTTGACAGGTCAATAGTTAATGTATGACTTAACGTATGCTTAATAACTTTGTTAAAATAAAATTTGTAAGCCTGATAAATGCCGCCTATTAGATTTATGAAAAGTTATAATATTGAATAGACAGTACAACTTTGCAAAGGATGAAGTAATAATGCACTCTAATTTGAACAAATCACAGCACCTTGCCATTGCTGCACATTGAATACCTTTACTTTATATATTGCCATACAAATCCAATGAAGAACTTCTAGTTACATTTAAAGCCTTTTATGATGTCGTATTTTCAATTCTACATTGAGACGCCTGAATATTAGATGTGAATGAATTACACATTGAAAAAAAAATATGAAATTTTGCATATATTTTTTATCATTATAAATCACGTTTATTTCCCATGTGAATATCAATTATTAATTACAAAGTGCATGATTAGTTTGATCAACAGTTGCATATAGGATAAAATTAGTAATAAATAAGTTGATATGTTGTGCGTATAAATAATCCGAACACTTAAACTTGTATCTGACTCAAAGTTATAAAATAAAATAAATTATGCCTACATTTCATGAACATGTATAATAAAATAAAAGCCATAACAATGAAATACATCATAACATAGTTTAAAAAAATGAATTAAATGAACCAGTAATCTGTATGAAAAAAAAATATATATATAATTTAATAATTTTAGCTAAATTAGGTTTTGTAGACATTTGTAGAGTTTATCTTTATAAGAACGTTAAGGTCACCCACATTGTGAAATACTGATTACTGAACTTAGTAGGATGTCGATGGTTTTGACACTTTGATGCAGTCAATTCCATAAACTTAACGACCTTCCTGTAACCGAGGTAGTTCTTCAACAGATACAATTAATAAAAGATTTATATGAAAAAAAAATGCCGAACTGGTTTTATATGAAGTTCTCTTATGTGTGGCAAATCGTTTTGATATAGATTAAATTAAGAATAAAAATGAATTTATCAAGTTGAAGTTAATAATGCAACAATCGAAAGTAGAGATGTCAATAGTATTAGACATACGGAGACATACTCATGTCATGACTGGAAACTTTTCATGCTTTGATGTGTATTGCTGATGATTGCTACATATTTCTCGGGTTTGTCGTAGTGCCTCGTGATGTTCCATAGTGCTGCGTCATTCGAAACGGATCCAATACGATTGAAGGACGGTGGGACTACGGATTTGGACGGACTCATCAACGACATTCCGGGAAAATGGCTATAATTGATACGGACTGACACGGTACAATAGGGTCATAACACGGTTAAATACGGATGGATAGGTGCCAGGACGTATTCGCTAGGGTGACACAATTTTTTGTTACGATATAGGTAAGGGCCACTACGGAAAACCACGTTCTGATACGATTAAGTACGGAAAACACGGCAGAGGTGATGCAGCTGGCATGCCAATTAATCCCTTCTCAATAACTTTCTTCAAATCACATTGATTCTAAATCTGAGCGTCAGAGCACCCACCTTATGCACCAATATTCACCTATCGAAATTTGTAATCGGCGTCGACGAGGGCCATCAGAACTACTACTGAATGATATCCTTTGTAATTGTAGTAAAGGGAACCTCACTTCGGAAGACACCATATGGCTACATGTTTGCCATTCAGAGCACCAAGTATATGGGGAAACTGCCATCTCGCTTGAAACTGCTCAGCTATAGGCAGCCATTGTTCAGGCTCAGTAGGGGTCTGGTTATACTCCTCGGAATCCATTGAATCAATTGCCTCGCAAATATCTCGAACAATACCACTTATTGTGTTGTGATCAATTCAAAAACCATACATCAATGTTCGGTAACTGTTCCTTGTAGCCAAATATCTCAATGTGATCGCTAGTCTAAATCCAGGATCGATGGACTGCCTATTGCAGGTGTTATTCTTAGTAATCCTAGGACCAATAACCTGAAGAAGTTCCTGAAACATGTGTGGGTCTATCAGCACAAAGTTCTTAAATGCCCTGGATTTTCTGATATAATTTCAGCCATTAGGGTCTCATACTGCTCATTGATAGGTCTTCCGAGAGGCCAGTCTCTAGTCCACCATCTCCTTTGCCTCCGTCCCTCCCTACATGTGTCATCAAGAAGCTCAATCACTGTTCTTGCATTTCGAGTCTTATCAATATCAAGACCAAGCCAACTAACTGCAAATATGAGTTGTTAATCGTTTATGTAGGACTGATGACCTAATGTATCTACGACAAGACAAATAAATACCTTTGGCACTACATGTGCAGGATATTTATACAAAATTCTGGTGTCATTTTGATGTCATTTTGGTGACAGTTTGATGCCTGCAAGTGTTGTCATATTCTTATGACAGTGCTCCATTGAGCTTACACTGGGCCGTTATAATCCGTATTTTATCGGAATTTATCGTTCTACACCAGTAGTAAACCGTAAAAATTCTTGGGAAACTTGTCTGATCCTTATCGATCAGAAATTCAACGTAATGGGGTAGTACCTTTCCGTTACCCAATCGTAGAACATCGTGCTCTATCCTTAGCAAAATCGTAATGTAACCGTGCTAGCACGCACTTATTCGTAAGTAACCGTACAAGACCCTGGCAATTACTAATCTACGAATAAGGTAGTACAATGCAATTAGGTCATTTCTGAAAATTTGGTCTCATTTTGTTGAAATAAAGCTGTTTTGAGGCAGTCCACACAGAAATTTCTAGTGTTTTGTCAGAAAAAAGTACATATTTTTTTAAATCCCTGGTGTGTGGAGGTTCAAGTCATTTATAAGTAATTTAGTGATTATTCTTATAAAATCCAGTAGGCATGGTAACATACTGAAAAAAATATTACTGAGTTTTAGTACAAATCATGGGTGCCTTTCCAAAACTAACAGCCAAATGCTATGTTTTATAAAATATCAGGCACTTAGACACTACCACAGGATGAAAACATGCATGGAGTAGGTGGAAAAAAGGTAATTAGATAATTAGATGAAGGGAGTGTTATCTATATGTAATGTAAAGCTACTGAACAATCTAATTATTTACATAAATGTTGTCTTTGAAAGTGATTTACCTTCTGGAAGTCGTTGGCGATCCGTATTTTTAATTTTCAAATATGCATTACCGGTATTAGGATAACAAAAGGCTGAAAATTGAATTTTGCATACTGATATTTTTTCTTTCAAATTCAATAATGACCTGTGATATTAATATTGCCATTTTTCGGATGTTGTCTTAGTTGAGAAGTTTATTTCGGCAGTTCGTTTTCCACATTCTAGCTTATTTTTTTAAGTTTGTTTGCTGAATTAAGATCAAGAAAAAAGTCTTGCACTTCGAAGTTTTATTTCTTAAGGGAAAAGTATGTGAACATAAGCAATAATATAATGTATACACAAGAAAAAATAAATAGACAATATTGTGAGTCATTGAAATCAGCTTGGCAAGAAATAATGGCGTATGAACAAAGACAGTCCTGGGATGATTGAAAAACTACTTTTTACCAAACCTTGCAACTTTAAACGCAAGTTTTTGTACAAATCAAGCAAAAAGGGAAACATCGGAAACATGCGTGTTAAAAAAAAAACCCACCGATATGACAATACAATTTATTTCATGGATACCTTCTCTACTTGAAAAGACAATTATTTGATACTAAAATTTGCTCTAATATACTAAAAAAGAATGCAAGACAAATGAAGATTTCGGCAGTTATTTTCTCTTGAAAAGTTCAATATCAGTGAATTTTAATGAAATTATAACTCAATTTACCAAAGTGATATTGAAAATCTTGTCTTTTACCTCAAATCCGATGGTGCAAATAGTCAAATTCATATTTTCCACGGTTACACATTCACATTGACGAAATTTCAATGTATTTGGATTAGTTGCAACATCATCCAGATAAAGACTAAAATGTCCCTGTTTCAAAACAAGTTACAGTAAACAAAAGGCTCTCAAATGGCCTGAATTGCTCACCTGGCAAACCATTTCCTATTATCTTAGTAGGTATGTTAATGAATGCTGTCAGTTAAAACGAGTACCTAGGCACTGAAAAATGTTGGAACTGCCTTTTAAGTGTTTAAGAACCTCTGAAAAAAATTGGGCAGGACTACCGCTATGCCGTTTTATTCCACTGGGTCTGAGAGGTCATTTGCACACTATACATTTGCTTAGAAGGAACATAAAATAAAGTTAAACCTTGGCTATACAACATTTCCGTCACCATCTTTCAATTCAGGAGACAATGTTTACTAACTTAACCAAGTATCATTGAAATCAAAGCAAGAACAAAAGATATCGAGAAAATGACCATCCAGAACAAACTATCGTCGTAACCATCCAATTGAAATCACAATTTTACTTGAAGAATCCAAGAATCACTGAAATTCGATCAACTGGCGAAAATGGTCCGAAAATGGCCTAAAAAAATCAAAACTGGCAGACAACTCAAAATGTCCTGTTTATATAATCTTTAAGCTGAGGGAAAAAAAGCAAAAAAAAGCATTTTGATCCCAATGTTCTATTTTTAGTAACAACAGTCATGAATTTTGGCCGATGAAAAAAGAATTATATGATCAGTTTGTGCTGAAAATCCTAGAAAACAATTATGCCAACTTTTAATAAATTTTGTTCCACGGTTTCAGAAAAGATTTTTAAATTTGAAAGGGTGAAAAACGATAGAAAAAAATATATTTCAGAGGTCATTATCCTTACATCGGACGACGAATCACTTTGAAAATTTCGGCACAAGTCCTTCTTTTGGTGGTGAACAATGTTACTCTCCATCAGAATTTTGCTATATTCAAGTTTTTGAATTATTGCAAAAAAGTAAATTTTGACCCTCTATATTCTATTTCTAGTAACGGCGGCCATGTTTTTTTTTTGTTTAACCAATGAAAAATATAAAATTCAAATGATCGTTAGTGCGAAATACCCTTAAAACAATTATGCAAACTGTCATACTTTCTTTAAATTTTGTCCCATGATTTCAGAGAAGATCTTCAAAGTTGTACAGGTGAAAAACGATATAAAAATATGTTTCTAATCATTTTGAAAATGTCGACATTAATCCATCTGATGGTGAACATACCAACTTTCTTTAATTGATTACAGCACAGAAGTTTCTGAGGAGACGATTTTTGAAAGTGATAACATCAAAAACACCAAAAGGGTAATTACTACAACATGGATCAACAGATTGTTATGTCTTTACTGATCACACGATCTTTATTCACTGAATTAAACACGGCCAAATTATAAGTAACATTCATATAACCCACATTCATTTAAAATAGTTTCAAGATTGAGAATCCTCTATAAATGATGAAAAAATTATAGCACATTATACAATATATCAAACAACAAAAACTGTATCTTGACTCGAACAAAATAATTCTTACACCAAAAACCAATAATGCTATATTTGATTAGCACATCAATAGGATACTTGCCAAGTTCTCCATTCACAATACAGCAAAGAGTACGTCTGCATGTCTGTTTTCCATGTCAGGTCTTTGTCCCTGGATAGCATTCTTTTGACTACCGCTATAACCTTGGTTCCCTTGATTACTCTTACAAAACAATCTTATAACATTTTGAACAAAAGAGGTTGCACATCATTACATTGTACATTGTCATTACACAACACTTATATAACAGTGTATTTTGGGACTACCATAACATCAAACGGTCGGAGTTGAGTATTTGATCAATTTCTTCTGTTCTTCTATCAATGCTACATATAGCTTTGTTTTACTTGCCTTCTGAATTATTCCTTATTATTTTTAAAAATATCATCAAAGGAAGTAAACACTTTTTTCATATTTATATGATTATCTTTAGGAGTAAAAAATTTGCTAATTTATTACTAACATCCAAAAAGGATTCCCTCAAATTTTCAGTTTATTTAAAAACTAGGTCTTCATTTTTTCCCAGAAATAATAGAATATTATTAAGCTGAAAAATTGTCAGAAACATATTACAAGGTCATTAAAGATGTACTGAGTTATATAAAAGTAATTTCATTTGGACTATATTTTTGTGTAGTGTTCAAAATCAGTAGGGAAGTTCCAGGCATAAACCGATAGATCCCCCCCCCCAAAAAAAAATGTTTACACTTGCTTCAAAGTGCTTCTAGTTTAAAATTGTAATAAATGCAAGTCTGTTTTGATACATGCCAACTTTTCAAAATGCTCCTGGTTTTTTTTTAAAGATTACGTAGGCATAACAATTCTATAAATCCTTTTAATGGGTTTTCAAATTTATCTCGATTTTTTTTTGGGTATTTTAAAGGTAAGATACAATGAAGTTAAGTTATAAATGGAAGAGTTTACAATCAATGTAACCAAAATTCTAGCGGAAATCAAACGAATGTAATCCAGGGACAAAGACAGACATGGACAACAGACAAACACAACAAAGAACATGAAGTAACTGACATAATGAAGTAACAGAAGTAAATAAGCAACTAGAACTCCATTAAAAACTAGGAACATGGAACAGGTGGACCGGCAGGGTAAGCGTCCTCAGCTTTTCTAGAAACACTCATCGAGTTGCTCACAAAAAGTCCGGGGTATACGAAAGAGGAAACGAAAACTTTGACACGTTCAATAAATCAAGGTGCAGATGGATGCGTCGCCACGATCCACGAGTTTATGATAACGGCCATAAAACTTCTGTAGGGATGACTTCAACTTTGTAGCAACATAACCCTGATCCAGAAGCCTAGTTGTATGAAGTCTAGCGCGATACAAAAAGCCTGCATAGTTACAGTAAGCTCTGGCATAACGTATGAGTTGTGATATGAAAACTCCATACGCAGGTGCTGTAGCGATGTTGCCACAGGTTAAAGGAAAGTTGAGAATTCTAAATGAAAAGTCATCACGTTTGTCTTAATGTTTGGTCAATATTTTTCCTTTACCGCCGATCTCTAAGTGCAGGTATAAATTGCTCTCAAGAAACTTTAGCTTAGGAGCTCTCATGGTGGAATCCCCTAAAAATAGTGGCAGTTGACTAACACGTCCTTTCAATACAAAAGAGCATAGCGCCCATATATCAAAGAGCAGTTTCATTTTCCCCTAACAATATATCAACTATTTCAACGTGGTCGTCGTTATTAATTCTTCTAACCACAGTTTCTAGGCTGTTTCCAAAACTATCACTGATGTCAGTTTCAGCACCATGTTGAACTAAATATTGTGTTACGGATTTATGTCCATTTATGGCACTTTTCCACAGAGGTGTTTCTCCTAAATTATTCTTCTGATTAATATTGGCACCATAAGTAACCAATAATTTGGTAAGTGAATCATTCCCAGAAGTGGCAATTTGATGGAGTGGTGTATCGCCATCTTTATTGGCCTTCTTTACATCAGCATTATTCTCTATTAGTATTTTCGCAATGTCGGTTCTGTTCTCATAGCATGCAACGTATAGTGGAGTCCATAAATCCCTGTCTGTAGTGTTCACATTAGTGGTATGTTTTAATAACAGCCGTAATATGTCGGAGAACCCTTCCCGACATGCAATGTAAATTGCATTCAAACCACCACTGTCAAGGCACTCCGTGTTTACACCTTGATCTAAAAGTAACTTCAGTATAGGAATGTGTCCGTTCTCACATGCAATATGTAGCGGTGTTCTACCGTATTTATCTTTCATATTCAAAGCAGTAACTTTTTGTGAGGTACTTAAGTTTCCCCTTCTACATCTTTGCATTTTAACAAAAGTTCAACAATATCTGTATGTCCTTTTTGACATGCAATATGAAGCGGGGTATGTGTTTCCTTGTTTACACAGTTTTTGTCTGCGTTGTATTCAAGCAAACACTCTACGACATCAGTATGTCCATGACTAGTTGCAGCATGAAGAGGTGAATTCATCCCATTATTACAAAAGTTAATATCAGCATGTTTCAAAAGCAAAAGGTTCACTATTTCTGAATGTCCGTTCATTGCTGCAAGATATAACGGAGTATTGCCTTTCTCATCACCTTTGTCAACCTGAACATTTTCTTTCAACAGTTCCGTTGTGATTTCTAAATAACCCTTTTCACATACAATGTGAATAGGATTTTTTTTTCCATCTAATGTATCTATATTAAGATTTGCTTTTTGTTCGAGAAGAAGTTTAACAACATCTAATTTGTTCAATTCACATGCATGATATAATGCAGTTCTTCTTTTGTTATCTACACAATCGATATTTGCATCATGGGACAGAAGTAACTTACATATTTCAATATGTCCTTTCCGACATGCTAAATGTAATGGTTTTAGACCTTTCTGATCAGAAACATTTACTTTCGCATTTTTTTGCAATAATATTAAAGCTAAATTTATGTGTCCATTATTACAAACCAAATGCAGCGCTGTATCTAAAGTAAAAGGGTTTTGTTTGATTGCGGCTTTCTTTGACAAGAGAGATACAACTGTTTCAACATAACCTCCTGCACATGCAAGATGTAACGGTGTATTTCCTTTTTTATTCGTTGCATCAAAAAATCCATTCCTTTTTAACAATACTTCAACCACAGCTTTGTGTCCTTTAATTGCTGCAAGATGAAGAGGGGTATTTTCATTATTATCCTTCATGTTTACTCTCGACCGGTCCAAATCAGCAAAGAACTTAACATAATCGTCATATCCTTGATCAGCCACAGCATGTAATACAGTGGACTTGTTTGTGTCCTCTTTAAAATCTTTACAAGTAAAATTGTTACGTAGATAGTCTAGAAATAGGTTTCTAAATTCTGGGAGATTATTGTTGGTGTCCAAGAATACATCCCAAAATAATCCTGACTTTATATCCATCAACAAACGATCAAAGTAGAGTTGATCAAAACCTGGTGGAATTGATACACATTGATTTGTTGCTCTATATTTACTAAATTGATCAAGTGTAAATCTGTCCTTTAAAACTGACCATTTCCCATACTTAAGTAATGATTTCATAATATATTTACTAACACAAAATGTTATACCATTGAATAATTTTTCACTTTTGAATTTATACATTGTGTTTTTTTCAACTACAAAAGAACCTTTCAAGGACACCAAGTACTTTAAAAGTAATTGTTTAGTAGGAGCTGATTTAAGACCAACTTCACGAAACAAAAAATTTAGCTTATCATTATCTTTATGATTTTCGTTAGTGAGTAGGTCAATTTTGATTGAATTGCCTAAAATAACTATCAATGAAAATATTATGAAATTGATATCCAAGTGTTTGAACAATTGGTCTATTTCATACTTTATATACATGCAAGGATTTACAACCTCTTCAAATCCACCTGCTGTTTTTACACTACAATAATAACATAGTTGTGGAAAAAAATCGAATTCCATAAGTACCTTATCACCTAGCCCATTAATTTCATCACCGATATAAGAATGTCCAATACTTCGCCTTTCACTTATGTTAAGACAAATACCTTCAGACAGAAAACATATTTCAATAAAAGGCAATAGACACCTATCATCAATTAGATTATATACATATGACCTACATGTGGCTATAAGTTTTAAATCCTTATTTCTAGACAATAAGATTTGAACTCGCTGGTTTTGTTTTCCCCACCAATCTCTGTTATGCTCTTCAATAAAATGTTTTCCAAATATATCATCGATGAAAAGCAATTGTTTTCCTTTTGGCTTTGAATATCTTATTGTGTCATTTATGTCACACACAAGCATCAAATCATATCCCTCTGACTCAGTCATATAGAGGGTAACATAGTTAGCAGTTACAGTTTTACCACACCCAGGAGGTCCTGTTATAACAACACACTGATTTGTCCTAATAGATTCCTTTACAGCAGCTGATGCTCTGGTCGGTACAAACGTTTTTAAAGCGTGTTTCCAATTGTCAACTTCATGTTGCTGTAACTCTGGAGAAGAAAGCAAGCATAGTCAACATCCATGCAAAAACCTTAAAAGTGTCATTTATAATATCAATTTCTTTTACAATGTTAACATGATTCTAATGCCCGATATCTAGCACCATTAAAATTCTTTAACTTGTAATATACTTATTCGATTCAGGAGCATGTTGTACTTCTTGTTGGTAAAAAAATATAGTTCAACATGGTAGTTTTGTTCAACCTAATGAACACAAACTTTGGCGAGCATATAATTTTAACATAGCATGAGTAATATACCAGTAAGGATAATTTCAGTGTTGTCGACTCAACGGGTTTATTTTTATCAAAGAAAACATTCAGTTGTATACCTGGTCATGCTAGGCATACTCTAACCAGTATAGAAGTTGAAACTGGACCCCACCCTAAATCACTAACAATTTATACCATTTGTATGTAAAGCGACACAAAAAGTCATTGAAAAGAATCCATCAATTAGGAGCAAAATCTTTGTGACAATGTTTTATTTTATCATTCCATACAATGAAAATGGTAAAGCCCTACAAAGCAAGAAGTTCACATCAGATAGCACCCAAAACTGCTTACAAATGCATATGCCCATAAAAGTAAAGCAACACTCCAAAGGAGGTGGGGAGATAAAGGGTCTTAATTGCCTAAAATTCAACTGAAAATTAATCATAAAGTATTGAATGATTATAAAATTAGCCCTATCAATTGTTCCATTAAGTCACTGTATGCACACCTCCAGAAATGTGTAAAATTCCGAATCCCACACATATGAAGCACAAGAAACACGCACATGAAGCACACGATTCACGAAAGACACAAAACAAGTTGCACGATACATGAATGCTTGTGTCGACCGGAAGTATTCATCCCAGTTATTGGTATATTTTGGACTGTACCTTGCGAAACGAAACTAATAATAGATTATGTACTTCTGTTCATCGTATTTTAATTATTGATTGATTGATTGTTGGGGTTTAACGCCGAAGCAACAATATTTCAGCTATATTCATGCGATTAACACGAGATGGATGAAAAAATGAACATGAAATGATGATGACATGATAAAGGGATGGGACACTGTAATGTATAAAAATAAACCATTAGTGTGAGAGATCAGCGGAGTTTGTCTTGCATGCTACAAGTGCATTTATGTTAAAGTCTGTATTATGTATCTTTAGTTATAGATAAGATTGGATAGCCAAAACAATGCGTTTAATTCCGAGGCCATAAAATAACACCAATACAATATTACATTGGCGACGAGGATGGTGATTTTCTCTATATATAAAAAGAAAAAACAAATAAAGGATGAGGATTAAATTCCAATACAACTTTTAGTGAAGATTAAATTCTGATATATACGTGATAGGATTAAATTCCGATTTCACATTAAAACAATGGCTAGACATTTGGACTTGCATGCACCAGAATTTCTTTAAGTTATTGGTGAAACAAATCTTGCAAAATCCTGAGAACAGTATTTAATACGGTTCGAGTATGAATGTTTTTTTTTGCCAACCAAAACCAAATCACATCTAAGTGATGACATGCATGTCTCCTAAAGATTTCTGTAAACAAATTTCACCCAGGCTCTCATGCTACACAATACTTTGTGTATGCTGGAAGAAAATATGACAAATAATGAGGTTGTTCTACAAGTTGATTATTATAGTCTCATGTCCTATAGCAGATGTAATTTAAGAATTTCAAGGTAAGAATTGACCAATTTAACATACCCTACTTTACAAAGTGACATGTTGAGCAATGTTTCTTATTGTGCTAGCTCACAGAAATAAAAGCCCACAGTTAGGCATGCAACTCCACTTGGTCATATTATTTTGACTCAAATCTAATCAGTCTATCTCCTTAAATACTACATGCTTTACTGAGAAACAATGACTACCATATCTAAAGTCTAAAGTGTGACTAAAACAAATAACTTTCAGCAATTTAGGCCAGCACCCTAACCTGAGACAAAGTCGCAGTCCCAGTGTCCCCATGTGGCAAGGAAAAATATATGAATATCTGTCTCACCCTAAAAGTACTTTTCTGGACATCATTTGATTAACAACATTATATCCAAATGAAAAGGAATGATGATAAACAACTAAAGCTCTATACACGCAAAAGCAGTTTCTTAAATTCCCCTCCCAAAAAGTGTCTTCATCAACATATTTCAGTGAAAAACAACCTCATCCAAGCTGTAACTAACAATTTACCAAAGTTTGGAAGAAAAATGAAAAAAATGAAGGTTGTATCTAGGCAACAATATAGTGCATAAACTTCTTACAGAACAGTCAAAATTGTTCCACCACCTACAATAATAAAGTCTTCTTACCTTTGATATTAAATGGGATTTCGTCATGAAGGGCCTTCATATATGTTGGTTCACTTAAATCTAAAAACAAAAAAAACAAAAAGATTATTATTGCCTGAAATTACCAAAAGATTTATTTCCTACTTGCCAAATTTTTAAAAGTCTTGTAAAATTTGACATCGACATAAATCAAATTAACTTAAGAGGTTTTTTCTTATGTCAAACATGCCATAAATATTATGTTTCATATTTTTCTATTATACATGCTTTTCTGATGAATCCATCATTCAATACAATTCTCCTAGTGAAAGTTTTCATTGTTCTGTTTGAAATTGATATTTACAATGAAACAAACATACATGCAATACATTTTCAGCACATGTTTGGTTTATGCTAGTTACCTTTATTAATCACATTAAAATGAAATAGATGACCTTTACATTCACTTCCATACCAGAAAAGTTCTTTAATTATATCGAGCTCAAATATGATCAGCAAGTACAGCATTGGGTGACATAACAATGGGAGCCAAGGGAAAAGGAACTTGATTCGATTATATTACTATCAGAAATTTTTAAATGATACATTTATTATAGAAGAATTTCAAATATTTTAACGTTCTGAGACCTATTCCACGTGACTATATGTATTACTGCTCTTGTAGCCTTCAAATCTGATTTCCTTTCTTTGTCTAGTATAAACGAAGTAAATTGCGAAATGTAAAAATAATTTATAGCAATGTACTGTTAAAACATATAAAAATCGGTGAATGGACTAGTTAGACATGTTATACTTACCTCCAAACTCACGTTTTGAAAGTATATACAGTATAAATGCAACTCCTGGAAAATGAAAACCTCAAGATATATATAAAATATATACAAAATATGAAATTTATTTTAAAAAATGTTTTGCAAAGTAGTTGGGGGGGGAAAGGAAGTAAGGACACACCAAAACAAAACTAAGTTATAAAGTTTTGAAAACCCAAATTCTTTTTTGGAGTATGGCACTTTGTCATACAATTTTTAAAAGATCCATTTTATATATTTATAGAATTTAAGTTATCTAGTCTAAGACATCTTTGCAAAATGAACACATTCACTAAGGATATAGACCCAAAAGATACCTTCAGACAACTTTCACGGAAAAAATAGGAGTGTAAGTTATATAGGTGCTATCTAAGTATCAGAGAAATAAGGAAACAAAAAAAAAAATATCCTTTATAAAACAAAGCTGTAAAGCAGAAATTTAAACCCCAACAATATCCAATTTATTTCAAATGAAGTGCTCAAGAAAAGGGCCAAGATATTGTAAGTTAAAAATAGCAAAAATCATCAATTTTACTTTGTCAGAAGAACCAAGAAGTTTCATGCATTGTCAGGCTAGACATGACTCCCACTGGTGCTGGAATTTAGTATCAAACAACACCTAAAATCGTTTACGATGAATGTCCATCAATATAAAGCCACACACAAATTTGCAAACAATTCATCCACTAGGAGCAATTATTTAAGTGACGAAAAGTTCCATGAAACAGGAAGTTGAAAATTGGACAGTACCCAAAGTGGTTACAATGTATGCAATGCAGATCTGACTGGTGTGGAAGCTTATGATGCCATTTCATTGAGAACATTCACATATACAATAAAGTTATATAGTAAAGCATTATAAATTGCCTGCTTCTTCTGGCTCATTTTATCAACAACCGGGGTCACCCAAATACTAATCGAATCCATATTGTAATACAAAATGTTTATAAACTTCTGAAACATTCAGAGAAATAATTTCATTCAAACTCCTGTAACATAACTTTATTTTTCAGCCATAATTTACTTTGCAGTTCAGGTCATAACTTCCTTTATTCAATACCTGACCTTTCAGATAATAATAATAGTGTACAAGGTAATAGACATATGTACACTTATACTTAGTTAAGTCATATGAAATGCTAATTTTTCACCAATTTTTCATGAATGTTTTAAGTCAAACCCCCCACAAAGTCAATACCTATCCCGCTTTTGTGATTAATTTTTATAAAGATTCGATACTATTGACTACTACTTAAGTAAAAACTAGAAAACTTGAAAGCCTGAAGGAACAAAATCCCCAAAATAGCACAAAATTAATTCGTATTTCTTATGGTGTGTCTTTCTGATGAAAGCAAACAACTGGGCACCAAAATATGTAGATGAATTATCAACTTAGTTTACATTTTAAAACATAGCTGTATTCAAAACTGTAAAATATAAACTGAGGTATATATATATATATATCTATATATATATATATATATATATATATATATATATATATAAATGAGGTACCTAATACACACTGAAAATATAGTTCACCTACCTGCTGTTACAAAAACTGTATGTAGAAATGTAACACCAATAGCACCATATTTAGGAGAAACAGGCTTATTTCCTACCAAAAAAAAAATAAATTAAGTAGATTTGATTATTCTCCAATAAAAGTTTACTCCAAAAAATATATATTTTGTGTTATTACATCTCTTGATGTCACAGATTCCTTTCCAATGTAATACAGATATAAATGTATCTAAAGAAGCAATGACAAAATCACAAATGCTTAAAATGCCATGCTACTAATTCAGTAAATGAAAGTTTCTGAAGTAGCTATGTCAACATTAATAAAGGTTCCACAGTGTCATTTTAAGGCTTAAACATTTGCATTCACCATATTCAATAGATTCTTTCATGTGAATAACTTCGTTTCTTGAATACAATTATTGCCCATTTATACTGTGTACACCAGATCCAATGAGGTTTTAACTTGTTCTTCTGGATGCTTGAATTATTTTACATCGATGTTATTTTCAGACCTATTTGTTCTTTTCATACTAAGATGTACACATCACTATTGACCAAAATATAAATGTAGCATGTTTTCTGTTTAGAGCAATCAATTATTTCTGATGAATTTTTAAGTGATGCTCTTTGGCATATCTGGCTATAACATTCAGCATTATTTGCATCTCATACAGATTATTAATGAATGTATTCAATTTCTGATTGGGCCCGTTTACTCTGAAACATAATCCGCTTTGCGGATTATTCAGCTTAATGGGCCCAAATTAGGTTATAGCGTATAAACTTATCAGAAATTGAATACATTCATTATATTTTAATTAAAAATAAAAAAAATGATATATCCATCACTTTTATTCACACTGAGTAAACAACAACTTCAATTTTCCCTCTGTGTAATATAACTAGTAAACAAATTGGTCGCCATTTTAAAATCTGCGGCAAGACGCTGTCATTTCATCACAGCTGGGAAATGTTCAGTTTTTTTCCAAAATTGAAGACACAGTTATTAAAGCAGGAATTTGACATAAACCCGGCGGACATAAAGTTAGTTAATAATTTATTGTCACAAAAACGTTTCAACGTTACAATGTGACTGAAAACGTTGTTTCGGATGTTGACAAACAAAAAGTAGTTCCGTAAAAGGTGGGCGTTGCCTAAATAGCAAGTTAGTTTATACAATTGAAACAATGTTGATATTTGTCAACAAACCAATCAAATATCAGGATTCTCATCAAATTAAAATATTTTGAAATTATGGCAATATCATCTGCACAGGTAGGTGCTTCTATGTATATGTCTCCCATATGACATCCTAGTGAGTATTGTTCTTAAGTTCAATCAATACATATTGTACAAATATAAGTGAACAGATAGAATTCCCACCCTTCCCTTACTCCTTGCTTTATTTTGAATGGTCTGCTTACCCCATCATTTGACATTTGACTTGTTAGCTGAGTCCATCAAATAGGCCTCTAGCCATTTTCTAGTAGATAGGATGCATATTTTGGTCAAATGCAGTGTTGATAAGTATGAACTATATTGAGAGCTGATTGCACTTCTACTACACATATGTAGAAATATTCATGCTCTTATTTGTTTTCATAGTGGGCTTCCGATATTCGCAAACTAGTCATAATTCGTGACAATTCTTCAGTTAATCCAAACTGTAGAGATGTTTTTGATTTTTTAAAAATAAAGTACTTAAACATGTACCTGTCAATCATAGTTTATATAACACTTCAATCATTTTGATTTCAACAATGGAATCCTTGTCTATCAAGCACGTCTTTGATTCAGATGGAAAAGACACTGGTTTATGAATATGTGTTCTTACTATAAATATATACCCTGATAAAGAACCATTTTTGAATTATCAGTTACAGATAATTGACAATTTGACAACTGACAATTGACAAATTTGATAGTTATTTCAATTCTTTCCTTGTTATTTGCCTTTAAGTAAATTGTTACAATATTTTTTTGTACAAAATGATTTTAGTTGTCCCATTAGGCAAGCTTCTCTTGGATTTTACTTGTCTGGCTGTTTTTAATTTTGATATCAGATAATTTGACAAGCCTTATTGTTGAGTTCTGCAGTTTGGTTGATTATAGGTATGCAATAAAACAACTATAAACTAGAATTTTTAATATTGATATCCAATCCATGGATCTTTCTATGGAACACTAGCTAAATTTCATACCAATCCATTGACTTTCATTCAAATTATTGTGAGAATACCAGAATATTTAAAAAAATGTTTGCATTTTTTTGCCCTAAATTTAGGGTGTACAATTTCTTTAAGATTCTTACATTTTCAAAATAAAGTAATTGTACCAAAAAAAAAAGATAAGTGTTTGTAATTCACCCTCTTTTGAATAGTTTTCCTAACTGTTATCTTCATATTGACCCAAATCAATCCAAGCTAGTTACTCTGAAACATTTGAATCACAATCCACAAAATAGATCCCACCTCCCTTCGTAGAATGGCCCCTACATTTTTCATAGATATACACTTACAAGCACACACAACCTACTATCTGGAAACCCAGATGTTAAGCAATGATTACGAGAACGTTAAAAATGATACCATTACCGGGCCCCCCCTTTTGTTTTGCAGTGCTATAAAATTGCAAAAATGTAAAGTTCTCTTTTTACATGACAATTACTTTTATAGGTACACTTTTTGAGATATTTAGGTTTCCACATGCACGATTCCAAAACGCACTCTTAACACCTACCGAACACACGATAAACGAATGCTTCTATCATGCATTTAAATGGACACTCAAAGTATGCGTCTAAACGCACAACAGACAAAAGATGAAAAAAATAATAAGACAATTGAATTAATGAAAATATATAAATTATTAATAGCAAATAATATAAAAAAATAACAGCTAAATTAAGGAAATGATCACAGTACAAAAGTAAACAAACGCTTCAATAGTGTTTCTACAAGCATTTGTTTAAATGCTCCCGACGTGCGTTTAAACAAACTCTTGTATTGGGCATTTAAATGAATACTTATATCGTGCAATCATCATGCATTCAAAAAAACGCAAAACAATATATAAATGCACGATTAACAATGCACGAACACTAAAATGGGAAACATGAATGTTTCAAGGAGTGCAGTCGTCCTACAACTTCGAATCAATGAAGAGTTTTGTTGGCCTAACCATGAAGATAGATCATCAGTTTAAAGCTGTTTTATCAAACAGGTTTTTTTTTTAAATGTATGCTAAAAGATTCCTAACCCTTATTCAATGAATGAGTCATTTTTCGCCTTTCAAGACCAATGACTCTTATAGTCATCCGAAAACTTCAACCCAAAGGAAACTTTCAAAGGGCACTTCAGGGCAAAGACAGATGATTACTTCTATTTTTTTCCTTTTTAATATAACATAGTTTTTTGGATAAAAAATGTTGTTTGATCCCTGTGTTCTGTAAATATACAAAGCAGTCATGTTTGTTACACTATCATTTAAATCCACATAACACAAATGCAAAATCTTAAATCTCAAGTGGAATTAGAAAAGAAGACTTTTGGCAAAGTTTATGATGACAGTATACTTGGTGTTGATCTCCAAGTGAGCGAAACATTTGAGGTCTTCCTGCTTCAACAAAGTATTACTGCAATCGTGAATTGAAGAAAATAAGTGCAAATTTATTTTTAAAACATTGAAAAACTACCTCAACTAAGGGAATTAGTTTAGCAGTCATGACTAAGGGGGTTAGATACATTTCTTTGCTTTCTGTTTTCCAACTTATCTTACCCATAAGCTTGCAGACATGACTAAGCCCTTTAGTTAGGGTAATTAAGGGAAACAAGACTCTAGTGGAAATCTAAAGAATGTAACCCAGGGACAAAGACCAGACATGGAAAACAGACACAAACAATAAAGAACATAAAAACTAAAAAGTGGGAGCATGGACCAGGTGCACTGGCAGGGTAAGTGTCTTCTGACTTTCTAGAAACACCTGCTGATATGGGATAGTGATACAAAATTATTTTTTCCTCATTTTGTAATTTCAAAAATAAATAGTCTAGAGAAATCCCTAAAAAACTAAATAATAAGCATGCATTTTCTTGTAAGATTTTCATATTGGATGCATATACCTTGTGATGTTAGCTTTAGCAAATCAATGGACTGCTCTGGAATAACAGTTGGACTGTAAAAATAAATATATCTTCATTCAAATTTCATTTAAATATCAGTAATACAGTTTAATGTAATTATATGTCATAATTAGATCTCATCTCATCTCACTTTTACCTGGTCAGAATTAAGCTAAAACTAAGGGTTTTGGAGATATATGCGAAAAAAACTGTCTGATCCCTATGTTATATTTTTAGTAACAGCAGACATGTTTTTGACAAATCAAAAATCCCCACATCAGTTCTATGGAGGATACCTCTAGGAACATTTGTACCAAGTTTAGAGCAGAACAGTTTTGAAAAATTGTTAAGATAACAGATGACGACAACGGATGTCAAGTGATGGCAATAACTCACATGGCTTTTGGCCAGGTGAGCTTGAAAGGACAATACCTCCAACATGACAAAACCTATTTACACTAGAAATTGACTACAAAATTAGTAGATCTTATCATGCTGAACACTTGGACATCTATGTCAAAATCAGTTTTGGAGATATATATGGAGCTACCGTCCAACTCCAATGTTTTATTTTTACTGACAGATCAAAAATCCCCACAAAACTTCTAGGCAGAAAACCCTATAGAAAATTCGTGTCAAGTTTGGTTCTCAAATTGATCCAGTGGTGTCAAATGAGAAATGGATAAAAAAAATTTTTAATCAATGATAGAAGAAACTAATTAATGGCAATAGCGCCTTTAGCCCATTGGGCCAGCTGAGCTAAAGAAGTAAATCAATCTATCAGTGTATATTTTTGTCAGGATCATTTTTTCCATAATATGATTTTTAATGTACAAAACTAGAGAGCCTGTATCGCCCACCTGGTCAAAATAGATATTTTTATCTTTCTAAAGCTAGACTCTTGACCTTAGTGATCCACCAGGTTTTCATACTACAAAATAAATCTGTCAGTCATTTTTTCATTAATTAAAGAGCAATAGCTCCAACACTGATGGACATATCTTCATGAAACGTTAGGCATAGGTTGATCTCACCAAGCTGATCAATTTTTCCCAGTGAAAACTCGACTAAACTCCTTGGTTTTCAAGTAATTTCCACCAATTCTCAATTTTAATAGTGACCTGACATTGTTTTTTGACGAATCAATATTCTCTACACAGATTGTTAAGAATATCCTTACATTTATGCCATGTTTGGTTACAATCCATCGTACAAGAAGTCTTTGAGTAAAAGATTTTTGAAGTTGGAAATTCAGTAAATACAATCTATTTCTGGACCCATTCACTCATCAAGGCCTTTCTGAAAATGTTTGTATGTGTCCGTCTCATAATAATGAACAATTTTACTGCCTGCCATATTTTAGCTAAACCCAACTGTGTTTGAGTTATGTGCAAAATTAGGCAACATGACCCCAATGGTCTATTTTTAGTAACAGTAGTCATGTTTCTGCCAGATCAAAAACCCCCATGAACAGATTTTCGAAGATATTCTACCTAGCATTCATACTAAGTTTTGTTTCAATCTATCTTGCAGTTTCAGACGAGAAGATTTTCAAAATTGGAAATGTAAAATTTTGAAAATAAATCCATTACAGACCTATTACTCATTCAATTGTCAATGGATCTTTCTGAAAATTTGGGCTTACTGAACAATTTTATGCCCTGCAAGATTGTCAATGAGCAGCTCAGGACTCCACTAAAAACTGGGAAAATGGACCAGGTGTCCCCCTGATTTTCTAGAAACACCCACCAAGCTATATTTAAAAAGTCAAATACAAGGTTAACAAAGGTTTAACATTGTCATCATGTGAAGCTAGTGCTTTCAGGCAATTTGATGAGATTACAACTTGTCCAAATTGAAAACTAGGTTGTCCTTAGGTTAAAACATGTTTGTAAATACATAAAATTTGGTTGTCATTTGAGCAAGTATTACAACTTCTACTTGTCTGAATGTTTATTTTACTTGCCTCCTGCAATATGACAATCTTTAACAGGCCCTGTAGACGGTAGAGGAACGGAAAACTATGACAATGTGAACAAATCTGTTTTCATGGTGCAGATGGATACACTATAACGATCCACAAGCTCATGATGACTACCATACAACTTCTGTAGTGATGACTATGTCATGTAGCAACATAACCCAGTTCTAGAAACCTATATAATTGTAAGAGGTCTAGCATGGTACAAAAAGTCTGCATAGTTATGGTAAGCTTTGGAATAACGTATGATTTGTGATATGAAAACTCCATATGCAGGTGCTGAAGGGATGTTATCACAGATTATACGACAATACGGAATGATAAGTCATTAAGTTTGTCATACCAGTATTATTTCTACATTTTTGTTCAAACATTAAAATTTAATTTCTGACAAAATGCACATCCTAATATGGTAATTAAATTAATCACCCCAATAAATTTTATAACAATCTTGCAAGTAGTTGAGGAAGAGTTGTAGACAACACCAAGTTTGCTAAAAAACATTTAAGTTCAACAGACATCATTTCTACAACTTTGGTCCAAACATAAATTCCTGAAAGTATGCACATCTCCATGTGGCTTTTTTACATCCCACAAAAATTCAGAACGATGCAACAAGCTGCTTAGAACCTATATACCCCCAAACTTTGTTTGTGGCGGTTATAAAAATTGATTCAGTTTAAAATTCAAGAAGTGTGTAAGTTATTCTGGGTATCATTTTGATATATATTTTTACAACCAATTTAAAAATTGCTGTCTAATATTGAGCTTTACCTTTTCATTCAGTTAACATGAAATAGAACCAACCTACAGATGAGGTTGAACAAAGGAAAAATACTAGGCTGTGTCCTTAAAAATATTCTCTATAACAAAGTTGGTGCTCAGTTAATGTCTATACACTGTAACATAACATATGAAAAAAGAAAACATTTTTTTGCCAGAAAACAATTTCATTTATTTTAGAAGAAGGACATGTTATGTTGTGGCAACATCATAATAAAGTAATGTTTGGTTAGAGACAATCACTTGTAATATCCTGTTGATGCAATATTTGACTGCAAAATAAAACAATTGCAGAGTAGATACTAATTTAATGATTTTACATCATGTCTACCACTCTTTCACTTACCCTTTTAGAAATAAGACACAAAAAAACTTACCCCATTGATATGTCAGAACAATTAAATTTCTTTTTCCAGTTATTGATAGATATACATTCATAATCTGTAATAAAAAAGAAAGATAAAGAGCTCAGTGAAGGGGCATAATGAAACCATCCTAGAATGTTAAAATCTGTGTCTACTTGGGACAAATTGTGGACACAATATTAGTTTTTTTTGCAAACAAGCATAGGGACTAAAACAACTAGGTTTGACACAGTATTGCACAATATTTGAAAGAGTAATCAAGGGAACCATGGTTATAGTGGTAATCAAAAGAATGTAATCCAGGGACAAAGACCCGACATGGAAAACAGACATACACAACAAAGAACAAAAAGTAACTAAATCATACATACAAAGTAACAAAAGTAAATGAGCAACTCGGACTCCACTAAAAACTGGGAGCATGGACCAGGTGCACCGGTAGGGTAAGCGTCCTCTGCTTTTCTAGAAACACCCGCCGAGTTGCTCATAAAAAGTCATGTCCGGGGTAGACAAACGAGGAAAGGAAAACTATGATCCGTTGAATAAATCAGCTTTCACGGTGCAGATGGATACACCAACGATCCACGAGTTCATGATGACGAGCATAAAACTTCCGTAGTGATGACTTCAATCTTGTAGGAACATAACCCTGTTCCAGAAGCCTATTTGTTATGAAATCAATTAAGGGTCCAAAAAAATATTCTGCCCGACAGGTGCTAATCATAGACCTTTGCATTTTAAAACCACTATAACTAAAAAAACATAAAAGACATTAATCTGACAAAAACAAATCAGTAAAGATTTTTATAAAGGATCTCATATTTTTTCAAAATTGACTACATAACGGTCCTTTTGTTGGTGTGGTTCCCTTTGACCACTTATAACTTGAAAACTGTAAGAGATATCTGAAATCTGATTGAAAAATGGAGGCAGGAATTTTCATGAGAAATAACACAAGACTGCTACACCTAGCCATAACATCCCCCATTGCCGCAAAAAAAAAGTTCAAATCCAAAAGTTGCAGTGGCAATATCTGCAAGCGTTTAGAAAAAAAGTCTGGAAAACTGATGTACTGATGGACGGACCGACAGAAGGGTAAAAAACATTATACCCTTCGCAGCTTTGTTGTGTGGGGTATAATAATATCAAAAAATATAATAATGTTATAACAATAACAGTTGAATCAAGGAAATAATCAAAGTACATAAAATAAAGGAACACTTCTATTGTGTCTTTAAAAACACAATAGACAAACGCCAACAGCATGTGTTTAAATGCACGATAGACGAATGATGAAAAATAATAATATCAACAAATAATGACAGAAGAAAAAAATGAAAAAGGAATTAATGAAAATATATATATATATATATATATATATATATATATTAATAATAGCAAAACAATATATAAATAACAGTTGAATCAAGGAAATAATTTCAGTACAAAAACAACTAAACGCTTCTATCCTGCGTTTAAACAAAACCTCTTATTGTATGTTTAAACAAATGCTCCCAGCATATGTTTAAACGAATGTTTCTATCATGTGTTTAAACAAACCCTCCTAGTGTGTGTTTAAATAAACGCTACTATTGTGTGTTTAAACAAACGCTTCTATAGTGTGTTTATCGTGCGTTTAAAGGAACGCAAAACAAATTTACAATAAATGATGCACAAATGCTAAAATGGGAAATGTGAACATTTCAAGGAGTGTATACACTTATCAAAAGGTTGTTCTCAGGGGTTTACTCAACAGCATAAGTCACAACCCCTTACGCATCAGCAAGATACTAATATGTTCAAAATGTCCATAATAATCAACCCTCAATTATCAATCCAGACTTTGCAATAGAAACAACGATATATGTCAATACAGCTTGCTGACAGTATTTAATACATACCTGGTGAAAGTAACTTCTCTGATGGGCAAGAAACTTTATAGCAGGTGCAATCCTCTACAGATGGAATACAATAACAGGAATTCTTTGGTTTTTTAACATAGTTGAAACCATGACGGTAGTCACATTTACATTTTCGATCAAGTATACTGTTTCCATCATCATGAACTACCTGGCCTTCATCATTACAAAATGACTTTTGGTATATACAATCAGAGCTACCATTAGTCCAAAACTTTATAGGCTGGTATCTTCCTGTAGTACATTTTTCACCATCCAAGTTTCCAGAAAAGACTTTTCGAAATCCTGAAAAATTAAACACTAAGCCTTATACCAGGGAAAAAATAGTTTGTGTTCAAGAGCATTATTAGTAAAAAAGTACAACAGATGAAATAGCTTTGATGGAATGTCATATAAATGAATCTTAACAAATACTTAAACAAGATGTTGCAATTTTCCATAAATTCACTCTGTGAAATAAATTCGGTAATTTCACTCTCGCACTTTCTTCTGCCAAAATTTCAAAACATGAATATCAATATGCCGTTCACAAAATATAATATTCATATTGAAAATAGCAATGAATAATGGAAGATAATAAATTGGTCATAAAAAATAACCAAAATATGATCACTTGTGTCAAGAAACCATAAAGATTTAACTTGTATGCGTAACAAGTTTTGCTCACTTGTTAAAGAGTAATCAAGGGAACCAAGGTTATAGCAGAAATCAAAAGAATGTAATCCAGGGACAAAGACCCGACATGGAAAACAGACATACACAACAAAGAACAAAAAGTAACTAAAATCATACATACAAAGTAACAAAAGTAAATGAGCAACTCGGACTCCACTAAAAACTGGGAGCATGGACCAGGTGCACCGGTAGGGTAAGCGTCCTCTGCTTTTCTAGAAACACCCGCCGAGTTGCTCATAAAAAGTCATGTCCGGGGTAGACAAACGAGGAAAGGAGAACTATGAATCTAGGTGTTCATCGGCACTCGTGATCATGTTTTGGTTATTCACTCTTTCCAATTAATTATCTTATTATTATCTCAAGTTTACATATGGAACAAGGTACTGTCCATTTGACAGCAAACAAGATTTTCCTGAATTTAAATTATAACTGCAAATGATTAGTTAGTTACAACTCAAACCCAGTCGACAAGAGTGAAAGTCTCTATTTTTGTTAAATTTGAAATGAATGTGCAAAAATTGCACTGACAAGGGTAAAAGTGCTTTTTTGCAACAAAAAATTGGCCGCCAGTCAAAAACCACAATAGGGATATTTGTAAAAATCTAACTTGACCTTCATTTCGTCACATGTAACAACATATTAATACTAAAACAGAATCAGACTAGTTCTTTTCAAGTTGTTTGGCAGCCACTCAGCTGCCACACATCCTCAAACTAATAACCACTTTTCTATCAGAAAATCTGTTTAATATTCACTAAAACCTAAGGAAATCTGGAAATAGTAAAAATATATGCTACAAACTACATGTACATTGTAAAAGACCTCATAATGGCAAATATTTTTGTTTAAGATGACTAAAGTACATTTTCAAAGCAAATGCAGTGTTTTAAGATTTCATTTTGTAATTTTAAATTTTAAATTCCATGAGAAATTTACTCCAAATAAAGATTAACTTTCCAAAAGTTCAAGCCTGCGTTCTAAACACAACAAATCCTTCAAAAATTTCCAAAGTGAAAGTAGAATATAGGACAGGAAAGTGTAATCATTTGAACATTGAAATGCATATATCCATTTTAGTATAAATGAGTAATATAATATAACCTGAAAATCTGTCTATTATGATATAAACAGAAAATATATATACCATGTCAAATAAATTACATGTATCCATGTAAATGTACATATAACAACCTGTAATTAAGTGATACTTGCCATGACAAAATAAATACTTAATAGCACTCCTTAACTTACGTCAAATTATTAATTATAACATACTTATGTTTTTCTCTGATAGTATTTATGACATGTACATTTTGTAAAATGTAATTTTCAGAGACAGGGGTTTAAACTTTCTTCCATTGAAGTGTGAAATTTCTGACCTTGTCAGTCCTGGATTTTTTTTCTCATCCTGAATGAAAGGTCCTCAAAATTAGTAAATGTAACACATGGTACTAAGGAGGTCCAGGACCTAGGTAAATTGAATCCAATGGTCCTATACATCAGAAGTTGAGGGTCTTAATTTGAACCCCTTAGAAAGGCAATTCACCTACCTCAACTTCAACATCATCAACAAAAAGGGTAAAAGAAATGGCCCGGCAGTACTTGAAAAATACACAAAAAGTTCACAAATGTCACTAATGGCCACGAAATTAGGATTGTTTAAAGATAATACGTCATCTATATAGTGGAAACTGAGATTGAAGGTATCAAATCTCAAGTTCAGAAATGTGCAGTCAATGTATTTCCGTACCGTAGCAAAAGACCTTTAGAAATGTTTGGCAAGATTAAATTGAGCATGACTATCAAAGATAACAAGCATGATGTAGAATTTCACGTAATTAACAGAGATGGAAGGTCGTTAATTGGCTATAAAACTGCTAAAGATTTAGGATTGCTCCACATCGAAATGTTAAATAGTGTCAACAACCTTTCTAACTTCAACACAGACACGATAATCAGTTCATTTGAGGACAGATTCGTAGGTCTTGGTAACCTTAAGACTTCAAATTGAAATTGCACATAGACAAATCAATAAAACCTGTTGCTCAGCCAGTACGAAAAATTCCGTTCAAAATGAGAAAACAAGTAGAAATAAAAATAAAAGAACTGGAGGATTCAAACCTAATAGAGAAAGTCAGTGGTCCGACACAATGGGTTTCAGGCTTGGTAGTAGTGCCTAAGAAAAACAATGAAGTCCGCCTTTACTTAGACATGTGACAAGCAAACGTAGCTGTCCAGAGAGAACGTTTTTCAATTCCAATTATAGAGGATGCTCTGCAACAAATGAATGGATCTAAACCAATCTTTTCATCAGATAGAATTAGAAGAAGAGTTGCGTTATATCACCACATTCTTATGTCATAAAGACCTGTACAGGTACAAGAGACTAATGTTTGGAATTAATTCAGCACCCGAGTTACATCAGCGTGTTATTGAGCAGACAATACAAGACATACCAGGTTGTAAAAATATTGCAGACGATATAATCATCTATGCACAAAACCAAGAAGAACATGATTAAACATTTCGTGCCTTGCTTACACGACTCTGTGAAAAGAATCTAACCTTAACCGAAGCAAATGCGAGTTCAACAAAACACAATTGAAATTCATTATCAAAGGATGGTGTCAAACCTGATACAAACACGATCAAAGCAGTGCATAATTTCGAGATGTCAACAACACCAGCAAGTGTCAAATCTTTCTTGGGATTAATTAATTTTTGTGCTAAATATATTCTGAATTTCGCAACAATTGCAGAACCGCTTCGCAAGTTGACATGAACAGAAGTTGAATGGCATTGGACTGCCTGAACAACAAACAGCATTTGAAACAATTAAACAATTACTCACAAGTGCCGAAGTAATGGCATATTACAACCAAAATGGCGAAACAAGTATCGTCGTGGATGCGTCACCTTTTAGTATAGGAGTGATCTTAACACAAAAGCAAACCAATGGTGACTATAGTGTACAAAGTTGTAAGCAAAGTGAAACAAGTGTCCATGTGAGGTCAGATAACGGTCAAACTTTCTATAGAGACGTCTCACATGTCAGACCGTATTACAGACAATTTACAAACAGACAAAATAGTGACGACCATTCCGTAAATGATCGACCACCAAGAGATAAGAAGAAACCTCAATGATTTAATGACTTTGTGTCCGCTTAATAGACAGTGCACTGGAACAAATGTTTAGTATTACTTTTGTTGTGTGTAAGGGGAAGAGTGATAGATTTATAGACTCATTTGGATAATTAAAATTAAAAAACTGGAATATGTTTACAGTTTCATGGTTGATGAATATCTTGATATTGACACTGACAGTAAAATTAATTATTTTGCTATAGTAAAGTTATAAGTCGAAAACAAGGGAGAGATGTAATGTATTAAAATAAGCCAATAGTGTGAGATATGGGCAGAGTTTGTCTTGCATGCTACACCTGCATTTATGTCTGTATTATGTATCTTGAGTTATAGATTAGATTTGATAGCCAAAACAATGTGTTTAGTTCCCAGGCCATAAAATAGCACCAATACGATATTACACCCACCCACCTGTCCGACATTCACTGTTCTAAAAGCTGTTTTGCACGAGTGCAACTAAGCCATTAATGTGCACCGGTACTTCTCATGGTTACAGACTGTCAAGATTATGATTTATACTTGCCAATTAATTCCTGAGAGGGAAAGTCCAGACATAGTTCCATATACTTTTCATCTCCTAAATCTAGGATGCAGTAGTAAGAAGGAACAGTTGAATTACATACAATCCTGGATCTTAGAGACCATTGCTCCTTGGTTGGACATTGAAATGTGAACTCAAATCTTAAAACAGGAAGTATACAAGCAATCAGAACCTAAAATTAAAAAAAAACACTGGAAGTGTAATAATGATCATACTTCAATTTTTGAAACTTATGCATATTTACATTTTGAACTTTAAATCTGTCCAAATGTCTGAAAATACTTGTGGACCTTTACTGCCCAAAAATCAATTACAGGAACAACTAGAAATACTGTGAGCATTTAATAAAGAGAGGTAACCACCCACACCCCACCCCCCCCCCCAAACGCCCCGCTTACATTTCGTTAAATATATGACAAAATATCTCATGTTACAGTCCTCCAACAGCAACTATATTCCTTCATGCAAATCTACATGCGTTGCTCAATCTTCCCATAACATTAAACCAAAATATTATCAAAACCATTTGAGCAGTTTAGGAGAGGTTGCACTTCGAAAAAAAAAAAAAAAGCAACAAAGTTTTAACATGTAAAACCCTTAAGCTCGATTATCTCCCTTATCTACACGTACATTTAATGCAAAAACTTCCTAAATAGTTTCATTAAAATCCCATGAGTGGTTTAAGAGGTGTTGTACTTAAGTTGGATTTTTGTTTGCACAGTGATTGAATTTAAGTGGTAATATCAGCTAAATGTAAGGTAAAATTCAATTTTGAGAGTAGAAATTATTCCCACTAGCTAAAATTTGCTTATAAGGAATTCTATTTTAGTATAAGTTTAGAGTACTGGTATATTTAATAAAACCTTAACGGATAAGAAGGGGTGGAGATAAGAAGGGGTGGAGTGAATGGAGTGAGTGACCCCTTCTTATCCTTTAATATTTTACTTAATACACTCAAACTGGCATAGATTATAACCTAGTTTATTCATTGGCTGAAAACATCAGATGATGTGCAGATCGAAACAGTGTAGCACGTAAATGGCTGTAATTCATTTATATGCTCTGAATGGAATATACTTCACAATTTAAACAAAAACATTCTTTTGAACATTTCAATTTATATGCCTGTAGTTTTGGACAAGTTCAATTAAATAGTACATTAGTCCTATCAAAGAAAATGTTTGGGGCATTTTTATAGTGGATCAAATTCAAATTACAACTAAATGAAAAGCTGTGACAATAGTTTCTTTGTCATGAAATTAAATTTATCATGATACAGAAGGAGCAGGATCCAAAAATTTATATAAATGGGATTCAATAGTGAAATTTGTTGAAAAAGGGGAAACAGACTATCATTTGCTCATTTGTTGTCAAAATTTTGTTTTAAACAAACAAATTTTCAAACCAAGTGCAGGGACGAACTCTTGGACCCCCTTCCTCAGATCTGCCATTATTTAGTTTCAATTGAAATGTTTTCTGTTTCTCTTAGCCATACACCTTGTGCCAGTAGTCTGTTTTCTACAATCATGCAAAGATCTTCAGGTTTTGTTTTCCTTAAAATACAGGGCAGACTGAAACTGGATTTGACTAAACCAATTTTTTTTAATACAATTATTTTATCATCACTTTTGTCCTTCTTTTGAAAATGTAAAAAAAGGTTTTCTGAAACATTTACCAAGCATGTTATAATTTTAAATTACAGCCAACATGTGATGTCTGTTTACTTTACCTAAAGAACAAATCCTTATTGAATAAGTGAGCTATAGCTTATGGATACTCTAATTAATCAAAAAACTAGGTTATACATGTACACTAATTATACATGTAGGTAAAGCCCAGAAACAACCCAAGGAATTTAGATTTAGGAAGGGCAAATTTACAGTATATATTTGTACTTGCTAAATTTAGCTAATGGCAAAATTCAATCCCTGGTTTGCAGGAGGTATAACAACTTTTACTTTTACCATTATAGTCTGTAAAAGAAGTGTATATAGTAAAACTGCTTAATTAACAGACAATGTAGGACAAACATTAAAGCAAGTCCTTTACTGACTTTGCTGCCTAAAAAATAATCATGCATGATGATGTTCATTTCTTATCCTTAGTACAAGCAAGTTATTAGAACCATTAAAAATGCAATGAACTATCATGACCATTTAAAAGAAAAAGTATATATCCTAACCAATCAGGCCTAAGACTGGTCTAAATGACATATTCAGCTGATTTTTTTTTTATAGAAAATTGTAAAAATTTGTAAAAAAATGTGATATTTTGGAGAGAATTTCAATTATACAGGTGCATTGAACTCTTTCCACGTTTTTTAAATAACAAGAAGACTTTTGGCTAGGTGAGCAAACAAAAAGACATGTATAAGTGCAACATGTACATGTAGCATTGTAGAGATTAAAGGATCAATCACTGCATATCATTATAAGATGAAACACTGAGATATAGACAACTTAATATAGATGAAAATTCACCATGGCCTCACTCACATATTTGGTAGCCATTCTAAATGAAAGAAATTAAATACACTAGTGAGAGACAACTTTTGTAAGAATCTTTTTCAAACTGAGATAAAAAATCAGAATGAGGAAATGTAAACAAAAGAATGGGGTTCACAAAGATACATACAAAAATGGTCTTTGGCAGTATAGTATGTAGCGCTGAACCATATTAAACTTGTGTTACAAAAAAATAAAGAGCTGCACTTGAAGCACATGATAAGCTCGTTGCCGTTTTAACTTGTCCTTATGCTTTTAATGAATTTATATGATCAACTAGAAATACTGTGAGCCCTGTCAAATACCCTCCCCACCCAAAAAAGTAATAAAAAATGCACAAAAATATTGGCACTATCAAGGCTACTTCAAGTTTGACTAAGTTTGTTGTTTTGATTTTTCACCCATAAATTTTTATCTTGTTCAAAACACACTTTTCTGACAAGGTTACCAAGTAACTTTTATATTTATTAGTTGATCATCATAACAAATGGTCTGTTTTCAATGATTTTTTCAACAAATAAATTTCCTTGGCTGTTTCCGCCTTTTTTTAACAGAGTAAAACTTCATCACACGGAAACATAAAATTTGACATTTATACAAATCAGAAGGGAGCTTACTTCAATAGATATAAACAATTCACCAGAGTTTCATAAAAAATAGTGAAAGTGGTTTTGAGTATTGTACGAAAACTTGAAAATCCCCTTTTTTTAAGTGTAAAAATTTATAACACAGAAAAGATTCATCTGAAACTTATAAAATCAAAAAGGAACTTACGTCAATAGATATAAACAATTCACCAGTTTCATAAAAGTTGGTGGAAGTGTTTTTAAGTTATTGTCCGAAAACTTGAAAATCCCCCTCTTACTGAGTAAAAAAAATTCATAGCATGAAAACAAAAAATTTGAAATTTATTAAAATCGAAAGGGAGCTTATGTCAATAGAAATAAACAATTCACTAAATTTTCATAAAAGTAGGGGAAAGTGTTTTTGAGTTACAAGTATTGTCTGAAAACTTGAAAATCCCCCCTTTTTTAAGTAAAACAATTCATATCATGGAAATGAAAAATCTGAAATTTATAAAAAAGATGAAAGGGAGCTTACATCAATAGATAGATATGAACAATTCACCAATGAGAGTTTCATAAAAGTTGGTGAAGAGTTTTTGAGTTATTGTCCGAAAACTTGAAAATTCCCCTTTTTTTGAGTAAAAAAATTCTTAATACTGGAACGAAAAAATCTGAAATTTATAAAAATCAGAAGGGAGCTTACATCAATAGATATGAACAATTCACCAAAGTTTCATAAAAGTTGGTGAAAGTGTTTTTGAGTTATTGTCCGGACAACCATACACCATAATATGTCCCTTCTTTGGCAGTGTATAAAAAGAAAGATTATATACATGTATTGATGCATTCAATAATTTTATATAAGGCCAAGTAAACTTAAAAGTTTACACAAAAAATATGATGGTGGGTGGAACGATTTTATTTTTTATTTTTCATTTCTTACCAGATTTTAGCTCACCTAATTTTAGCTATTTGAAGTATTATAAATCATGTTCTAAATACATAGCCACATCAGATTAAGAGAAGAAACATCATTTTAGTCACCAAAAAATGAAAGATTTGTGCATTACAGTACCTCTATACTAGAAACTGATGCTAACAAAATCCAGATTTGAAATTCATGCCCCAGTATTTTTTATTTTTGTCAATTTTTTAAGGGCTAGAGGGGATACAAACCTACTAATAAATTTTAATTGGCCTAATGCATATTACTAATAGAAACAGAAAGGATAATATAACAAACAAAACAGTAAATCAACCATATATGCAGGAGGATAATCAAATTGGAGGTCGCAACATGATCTTCAACAAAGCGGACATCAAGACGTAAGCTCCAATATATATTACTTTACCCACAAAAAAGAGGGTGACATATCTAGGGTCATGGCTCGGTGGCAGTATATCCTATAAAAACTGAAAATTTTAACAATTCACCAAATAAATATTCATATTCCAATGTTGTAAAGAGTAACAGTTGGGGAATTTTCATACAAGGGAGTGAAACAAGAAAATGGAACACAAAAATTATCACTTCATTGATGTTGTTATAGTTTGGTTGAAATAGTCCATTCTGATTCTACAACATTAAGATCCTTTCAACACTGAAAAATTGTAAAAAAGCTTTATCAAATCAAACATCTGTCCTTATAGAAACAAGCATTCTGAGAGTATTGCTAAACAATACAAGAAGTCCCCTTAAGTGACTGTTTTATTTTTAAAATAAAACAGCTGGTAGGGGACTTTTATTGTATATAAACAGTTTATATCACTGACCCAAATACTACCTCAGATCATCAAGTATAAATGACAAACTGAGGAAATGACCTTGATTTGGAACAGAAGAAGGAATATGGACAAACACAAGAAAGATGTTCAAAGAGTAATCAAGGGAACCAAGGTTATAGCAGTAATCAAAAGAATGCAATCCAGGGACAAAGACCAGACATGGAAAACAGACATACACAACAAAAAACATAAACTAACTAAAATCAAACATATAAAGTAAAAAAAGCAAATGAGCAACTCGGGACTCCAATAAAAACTGGGAGCATGGACCAGGTGCACCGGTAGGGTAAGCATCCTCTGCTTTTCTAGAAACACCCGCCGAGTTGCTCATAAAAAGTCAAGTCTGGGGTAGACAAACGAGGAAAGGAAAACTATGACCAGTTGAATAAGTCAGTTTTCATGGTGCAGATAGATACACCATAACGATCCACACGTTAACGATGACGACCATAAAACTTCTGTAGTGATGACTTCAATCTTGTAGGAACATAACCCTGTTCAAGAAGCCTATTTGTTAGAATTCTAGCGTAATAAAAAAAGTCTGTGTAGTTTCAGCAAGCTCTGGCATAACATATGAGTTGTGATATGAACACTTCATACGCAGGTGCTGAAGGGATGTTGCCACAGATGAAAGGAAAGTTGACAATTTTGAATGAAAAGTCATCATGTTTGTCGTAAAGTTTGGTGAATAGTTTTCCTTCACCATCGATTTCTTAGTGTAGGTCAAGATATGAGGCTGACTTCACATTGTCTGTAGTATCCTTTATCTCAAGTTCTTTCAAATCAATTTAACAGATGCAGATTTGCAAAATATTGTGCACATACAATTGGATACAAGTTTAGTTCCAATTCACCTTTTTCCTAAATTTTTAAGACTGTCTTAAAACTTAAAAACTTTTAATTTGCATTAACACTAAAAAACTACAAGAACAGATTATTTTTTACACAATGTAATCAATTAACAACAATTTCAGCTTAAGAAAAAAATGTTCTTGATGAACATAAGATTTCCAAAAACTTTTAATTTTGCTGCCAATTTTACTCTCTTAAAATCACTGCTCTTCAATTCCTGTTTATTAATGATAAACTAGTCATGAATGGCTGGAGAATTTGACTGATAAATGGAACATGCTTAACACATTTTATGCTTCTTGAAACATTACTGCAAGAACTTAATTTTCTAAAAACAAATTTATTAATAAATATGATCTTTCAAGGCCAAAAAGGAGTCCCTCAAATCTTCAGTGGATATGAAGACTAGATCTCTATTCTATTTGCAGAAACAATAGAATATTATTGAGCTGAATAATTGCAAGAAACATATTTACTGGTTATAAAAGAGGTATTGAATGATATGAAAGGAATTACATTTGGACTATATTTTTGTGTAGTGTTTTGAAATAGTAGGGAAGTTCCAGAGATAGACTGGCCAAGTCAGGCATTTTGATAAATCAAAAACCTAAAAAGTGTGGAAAAATTCATTTCAGTAAATTCAAGGGCCATAACTCGAACAAAATATCAGGGCAGTGGAACAAAACCTTCACTTGATCTGTAACTTATCAGAGTAGACTCACATATAAAAAATCAGCTCAATTTCTGCAAGTGTTTAGAAGAAAAAGTGCATAAAACTTAAATTTTGCTAATTTTTTTAGAGTTCAAGGTTCCGTTACTCAGACAAAAGTCATCAGAGCAGAACTAAACTTAAACTTGATCTGTAACTCATAAGGGTAGGTTCACGTACAAAAAAAAATCAGCTATATACATGTATCTGCAAGCATTTAGAAAGGAAGTTGGGAAAACTTAAATTTTGGTATTTTTTTTAAAGTTCAAGGGCCATAACTCGGACAAAAATCAGCACTGCGAAACAAAACAAAAATTTGATCTGAAACTCATCAAGGTTGACTCAAAAATCAGTTCAACTTCTGCCATTGTTTAGAAAAAATGTGCTGAAAACTTCTATTTTTTTCAGGACTGTCTGAATACAAATCTAAAGTTTCGTTGGGCTAAAGCAGGTAGGGTACTAATAACTTGTTCACAGTGTCTATAAACCCTGTGGTCTGAGTATATCTCATTGATGTTCTGTTTTTTTGCTGACTGTTATTTGGAAATCAATGATGTCGCACTAAACAACTGCAAATTAAAAATTCTTATTTCTACTTTTGTTAGTAAATCAAGAATAGATTGTGAATGACTTAAGTGACCAAAATGCATTGGAACTTGTTTTTGTGAGTTACAAAGATAAGTCATTCCACAAACTATTTTTATATTTCTTTATATAAATATGTGAAATGTTGGATCAATTTGTTTTGCCTTCATCTTCTTGACGATGCATGTGAAGTAAATTAAGAACCCCACCTGAAAAATAAATTGTTCATTCTTCACTTACCTGGTTCCAAGTGTCTGGTACATGAATATATCAATTATCATATAACTTACCAATTCAAACATAAATTCCTCCATTAACATGCCCATTTCGCTACACGTACTTCACTGGAAATTCCTGTGAAAGAAATAAATAACAATTTTATTTATCACAATAAACAATAGGCTTTCTTTTATGCCTTCTTTTGATTATTTTACAGCTAATTGAAAAAGAACAGTTCCAATTTCAATACTAATTTACATGTATGTAGGTTAGTGAGTAATTTAAATAGCTCTCTAGGTAGAAATCTTCCCTTAACATTATACTAATGTGTCCTACTTAACTAATTTAGAACACCAGTGTGATCTTTTGGACACTGTCACTGCCTTTTAAGTTTAAATAGCTGTCAACTTGTACCCTGTGAAGGCCACTAAAGCCATAACGGTTTGTTACAGTAAGCAGTGTTAGGTCAGGAGAGCCCTGACGGGTCACTCGTGCGAAAAAGTAATCAAGGGAACCAAGGTGATAGCGGTAATCAAAAAATGACAAATTTTTTTTCCAATTTTTGGCCTCAGTTTGGCATAAAACCGAAAGTAGTCAATACAAAGCTCATAAGTCATCATTTTTTTAACAAACTCTATACAAGATAGCCTCATTTTAAAGCACAGTCATGCTGCTGGCAGATGGTAACAAATTGTCCTTTTTTAACTAAGGTAAACACTGCTAGAATCAATGAAGGGGAAACAAGGTAAAGCCCAGATAAATGTAGGCACAGCATGACAAAGGTTAATAAGAAATCAAAAATAATATATTTACTTTTCTTTGTTATGAAGTCACTATTACAGATAAATAACAGGTAACCTTAGTTAAGAGTAGAACAGGTTATTGGAATTCCCATGGGACTAATTGTGCACCACCCATAGCAGACCTCTTTCTGTACTGTTACAAATCACAGTTTATGTCTAGAATAAATTAAGACCCTTCCAAACAATACTTGGCAGAAAAATTGAGTAATACCTTTAGTTTACACTCTTTAGATTACAACTATAACCTTGGTTCCCTTAATTACTATTTCACACCACTGGGACGATACCGCTGCTGGTGGACTTTGTCCAAGAGGGTATCATCAATTCAGTAACACAATTTTAAAATTAATGGTTTTAACAAGAGCAATGAAAGAAAAACTGGCTCGGGCTTTGTCCAGTATAAAAAACTCCCAACCTGACAGCAGATCAGACACACTGTTGTCTTGTAAGACTGTGGTGTTCCCAGATGTGAATCTTAGCATGCTCACATCTTGTATGGATAGTGCCCCGACCATTCCAACAAAAAATTACCCAATCAAACATTCAATCTATAGACCATCTATTCCAGTGCAAAATTTTGACTATTTCCAAATAATCAAACCATGTTCCATCACTTTAAATGATATATTTGACTACAACAATGACAAGCCACATTGTACTATATCAAAATGTGGTATCAAAATTGCAAAATATGCAACATTCTTATAACTGACTCTTACTTCTTTAGTTTCCTTACAAACAAAACCTTCCATACAAGAAGTCATGATGACTTAAGTTGCACATCAACAAACTTAATATACTGATTAGAATGCAACTTATGTGGTTCAGTATATATCGGTGAAATACAAGAACGATTAAACAAAAGAATGAGCGGTCATTGTTTGGGTATTAATATCACCTAATTCCCGACAGTTTAGCAACATTTTAATCAACAAGATCATTCAATCCTCTCTATGAAAGTTCGTATTTTAGAAAAAAAAATTTACCATTCTACAAACAGTCCCATTCTAAGTAAAAAGAATCATAGGGAAAGAGAGGTGTACTGGATACGCAGACTGGTTAATGAAATACCTTACAGATGCAATGACAACATCAAAAGTATAGGAAACCTTTTAAGCCAATATAAAAATATTTGTGATGAATTTATTTGTCATCAAAGATATAGATGCAATTGATTTGGCTATAATCCTCCATCACAAAAATGTTACCAACGAAATTCCCCCATATTTCAAAGACAAATCCATACCAATTATTTCATATTCCTATACTTCACCCATTGCATCCAAAATTTTTCAAGACTGTATACTTCTATTCCCCATACTCAGTTAAAATTCTGACTTGAAAACATTATAAATCAGTGTTTTTCAAAAAAAAAATGGTACACTTAGATACAAATATATAGTTCGTGGTAGAGATTCCTCATACTTTGTAAAAAATAATTCCAAATCATCTCCCAAATATACAGAAGATGTTTACAAAATGCTGGAATTTTCAATCGACAACATATTTGTCCAGTGTGGTGGACATATTTTTTTCAACAAACGGTTGGCATTCCAATGGGAAAAAAATCATGCTCCTCTACTTGATGACCTATTCCTTCACTCTTGTGAGGCTGACTTCATAGCTGATCTGATCCGAAAGAAAGAATATCGTTATTGGAAGTTTTCGGCTGTTTGCCTATGTGATGAAAAAGTCCATGAGATGCAATGTTTTGTTTACATGTTAGAACGTTCATGTGTGGTAGGAAACGAATACATTCACACACTCTGATATTTTTCAACAGGCAGAGTATGGGATGCAATAATACTATGTCCAATATATATCTTAAAATAGCTACTTAAAAGGTTTTATTTTAAGTTCATTTCGATCTGAGCATGTAAAAGACTGACATAAACGTCTGCTGAAGTTTGATGAAATATCCCGCATGAGCTGTCCAAATTTCCTGACCATTTGTTAAGATTACATAGCACTAAAAATAAATTTATCTTTTCTATTAGTTCTCGAGTCTTTCTCTTTTTTTGTTTTACTTATTAAAAGAAGTGAATTTGATGTATTTGAAAAGTTCTGGAAACACGTGGATGTATGCACATGTATCTTCGCTGTTCCACTGATGATTGTCAAGAAACTAACTGCCTTGGTAAAAATTATAACTCCGATTATATTATTCAAATCCAAACATAGCTTTTCTAAGATAGGAAAGGCAATTGTTTCTTGTTTGAAATTCGCAGTGTCAGTTCAATCAAAACTCCTCAGCCTTTATAGTTGCACAAAAGAAAAACTATTTATTCTTTAGTGTATCAGAAATGGCTGAGTAGTTCCAATTGCTATCAGTTACGTCTGAATTCTGTTAATGTCACATGATAAGTGTAAAGTATTCCCACCATCCACAGAGAACTGTAATATTTCCGGTATCTGTACATATTGATCTGACCAGCCAAAACTAAAAAGGTTGTTGCTAGAGATGCTCTTAAGGGCACAAAATGTAAAGTATTTTGAAGTGCTATAAAGTTATCGACCATTTTGTGAAAAAGGCAAAGGAGGGTATGGGGTTGGGATTTTGGAAACATTTTATTTCAAGTTTATAGTATCCTAATATTGAAAAAAAATTCCATTATTTAACAAGACAGATTTTTAAATAAAAACCTTGATTTCGCTTGCTGCTTAAATATAAATAAAATCATTTCATCAGGCTCGACCCCTAGTAGGATTTTTTTTTTACCACAAGTTTCACCCCATAATATTGTTTTGCCTTGCTTTGCATGGCATTTAATTTAATTAACGCCCCCTCTCCCTCCCCCGAACACAAATCCTGGATCCGCCGCAAATATGGAGGGTGGAACTGTAGAAAGAAAAGCTAAAACATAAAAGCAGAAACAGACAAATAACACGCAGCTCCACAAACCTGTAATGACAGTATGTAAATTTTGTATCAGATGGATCTATCACGAATGACAACACTAACTTGCCCATATTATGTCGAATGCTTATGACCTCGGCTCAGGTTTCGGTTCCATGCGTTAAAAAAATGGAATGTCAATTCGGCACTTGGTCAAATCGGTACTTAGTCAGTGTCCTACTAAGAAGTGCCCGGCAACGCCCGAAGAGTTTAAAAACGCTTGAAGAATACTCATTTTTAAAAGAAAGACATTTTAGTATGGGGTACAGCGCACCTTTTTAAAAACATATCATACACCATGTCTAGTATGCGTGTTTTTTGCATGAATTAGAACGAGTTTACATTGAAAGATAAAATGAGTTAGTATTGAATTTATGCAATATTATCCAGTTTCCGATTCAAACACAACCGTTCGTTACAACTGATTATATACATGTCATATATTATCTGGACATCTGTATATAGCCATTTGGGTCATAACGGTTCCGATAGAGTACGCAATAATACCAAGGGAGGAAGTCTCCTGATTTTAGAGCATATCGCATTTGTATCATTTCGGATGTTTAAAGTAATTACGCCAAAATCAGTGACACCAATGAATATTTGACGATTACCGACTTTGAAGACTTCAGTCTTTGATTTTTACATGGGAGTTCATATTGCTATATAGTGCTTTAATTTTACTTATATCATCTGTCGGCTAGGTTTTTGAAGGGGTTGTATTTAAGCACATGTTTAATCATTTGTTGTTCAATAACTTACTCTATAGATATCAAACAGGTTTTATCGAAGAAAAAATATATCTTCTTTTGTTTTCTGTGATGTATCTAAAGCTTTCGGCCGAGTTTGGCATATATACAGGTTTACTGACAAAACTTAAAGCATATGGAGTAAGCGACAATTTGAAGAACTAGTTCAAAAGCTACCTAGCGAACAGAGAGCAAAGTGTCATTGGCCAATTCAAAATCTCCTTTGAAACAAACAAATGCTGGAGTAGCACAAGGCTCCGTTCTTGGTCCTCCGCTTTTTTTTTTGTTTATGTTAATGATATAGCTGATGATCTCATCAGTTTTGCCAGACTTTTTGCGGATGACACATCGCTATCATACTCCGCACTATCGTATTCTACATGTACAATAGAAGATGTAATGAATTTAGACCTAGAGAATATCACAACGTAGTCCGAAAAATGATTAATACATTCCCAGAAAACCAAGGCTTCAATCATTGCTAAACACAACATTACGAAAGGCATTGATTTATTTTTTCGAAACCAACCCATTGAATTTTTTTCGTCTCATAAACACCTAGGTATAACGTTTGATTCGAACGGGACGTTTTTAACCTATTTAGACAAAATTATGTAATCTGCTGGCAAAAAAATATCCATTCTTAGAAAACTTAAATATGTTCTTTGTAGAAAATATTTAGCTAAAATTTATCTAACTTTCATTCGTCTAGTCATGGAATATATGCTTCAGATCTCTGGGACGGGTGTGATTTTGATCTTAAAACAATTTAGAAAAATTGCAACTTGAAGCTGGGCGAATTGTAACAGGATTAATTATTTTTGCCGGAAGGGAATCGATTTACTATGAAATAGGTTGGGAGTTATTGGAAGATATAAGACGATTCAAACGTCTTAACATGTTTTACTCTATTCATAACCAACTGTGTCCACTATACTAAGCGATATTATGCCCCCACTCAATAACCATATTTCGTCGTATAATTTTCGCAACAGTGCGGATTATAGGTTACAGACCACCAATTCAACCAATGAGCATTTGGAACGTACGCAAATATAGTCCTACGCAGAAATTACCCCTGTTCCTTATAGTGCTGTGAAAAAGTTCTCATCTCATTTAAAAAAAATTAACAGTTTCTGAAAGGAAAAACATTTCTGTACATTTTATAGGTGCATTTTGCTTCTTGTGATTTGAAGCCTAATCTCCATAATGATTTCTAAATATACCCCTATCTTGTGAAAACACTGGGATTTCCCATGCTATTTGTAGACACTTCACTTCCGGTGACCAGTACTGCACTGCAAGTCTGCTAACCTCACATGCCATTCTGAGGATTGTGAGCTGACACATGTAGAATCATGCTGATATATAGTCCTCTGCAGGTTAAAGTTAAGGTAAAGTCCAGAGAAGCCATTGAATATTGTGAAATTAGCATAGAAGCCTATGGGAAGTGGAATTAGTGGTTTTTAGCCTTATACCATTCCCCACTTCAGATTAACTAGTAACGAAAGGTCATTTTTTCTATTCACAGTAAGAGACTGGAATCAGCTAAATTTAGAGACAAGAAATGAAAGAAACATAAGCATTTTCAAAAGAATCATTAAAGGACAACGGGAAAAATCCTCTGAGTACTTCAATTTTGGTGAAAGGAAAGTTATATTATATATACCAGGCAAAGAAACGTGCAGTTCCCTAAATGCTGACTTAAATCGTATAAATGTAGTGCCAACCTCTTCTTGCAGTTATTACATTCTTTTTTTATGGAATGCAATTTGTATAATGAACATAGAAATTCTCTGTTGGCACGGTTAGGCGGTTTTAACGTAACGATTGAATTTCTGTTGGCTGGTGATGAAAGCCTCACATACGCGATGAAAACACGGATATTTTTGATTGTGTTCATCATTTTATCAAATGAACTAAAACGTTTGGATAATACTGCATGTATGTATGAAATGATTAAATGACTATCTCTCACGTTACTCCCAGCCGCCCTTCTGCCAGACCCCCCCCCCCCCCTTTACTCCATTTCCTTGATTTAAGTTAGATGTTAATTTGCATTACCTTTTCATTTTCTATTGTTATTTTTAGTATATATATATATACAACGTCTCAGAATGTGACGACTCTATTCTCTACACTGCTCCATCGGATCAAATTGATACAGGGAAGATAACGTAAACTTATAGAAAGGTCTGAAAAAATTCCCATCTATGGCAACACCGCCTGCACTAAGTCCAGCGCCCTAGACCACTCGGCCAGATAAAATATAGCTTTCGCTGGCCGGGTGATTCCTCCTCGTAGGATTAATCTAGGACTGTAACTTAGTACACGATGTACTTAGTGCAGGCGGTGTTGCCATAGATGTCACAGCGGTACGAGTTCGAGTCCCGCGGAGGGAACGAGAAAAATTTGCTTCGCAAACTTGACAGTTCTAACATCGTTGGGAATTTTTCAGACCCTTGTATATATATATTTAATTGCCGTCATTACATGTATGCATTCTTTGTAATCATGATTGTTTATGTGTGAGAGGACCTCCATAATGTTGTCATAACTTGAGTCCAATCCCCTTGCTTGTATTCTTGAGCAAAATTATAAATATGTTTAAACTAAACTTTAATTTTAGACTACATGTTAGCCTTGGGATTTATTTTGCTCTATGGTGGGGAGATGCTTGGCTACTTTTCCCTCTGGTTTGCATAGCATTTTTTTATGTACGCTTTGTACGAAAGGTTTCCGCAACATACTGTCCATGTGTGGCAATACTTTGAGGGACGACCATTTGATTCTGAGGAGGGGGATTGCTGGCAAATTAATTTTGTGAGGTCAGAATATTTATGTGTTTATGCGGTTTCGGTCGCGTTTTGTGGATTCTTTTCAAAACTTGTCGATAAAAAGAAAGACCGCGCTTACAGGTGTTCTATTTCCGATTCCCAAATATATACTCAGCTACTGACATCAACTATTTAAAGGCTCATAGCACGAGTGGTGCTGGAGGGGTTTCATTGTGATGTGCATTCTTTAACAAAATGTCCGAGATTGCTTTACCGTTGGACGGCAAAGCAATCCCAGACTACCATTGGCATTGCCTTAAAAAGAACGGTAATTAAAGTGAAAGTACGTCATGGTGAAAGTAGACAAGTGCAGAAACTACTTAATCACCTAATTAGTCATATTAGAGGACACACAGTTTTTACCCTACACTGAATAAAGAAAATGAAGTTAGACATCTGATGATCGATTCATTCATCTTTCAGATTACTATAAGTTTGTACACCTCTGCTAAACGACTACTTGGTGAACAGTCATGTACTTTGTGAAAGCGACTGGTTCCCGAAATATATATTATCTTTTTATAGAACGCGGAAATTACAAGTCAAAGATAGATTTACTTCCCGAAAATTAAGGTTTTTTATTAACGGCGGGGTATTAAAAGAGCAGCTATAGAGTTCTCTGCAAACATCAAAGGAACCAATAAAGGCTGGAAAATCATAGGTGTCGGATATTCACCAAGTTTGGTATATAATAGACCATAATTACTTATACAAGTTAGTCAACTTTAGTAAGAGGTTGGAATTCCGTTCTCTTAATTACATGTACTTCCGAGCGCTATATATTGGAAACCACTCGTTCCAACGTCAATTAAACGTCGGTATACACATTAATTTGAGCAAAAAAAAATATATCTTACAAACATTTTATATAGTTTTTTACCCGCAGATGAGATAGAGAAGGTGACTAAAATGAAGATAATCAAATGACCTACCTGAGGTGAAGGGTCTATTTATATAGCACGGGAAATCCCAGTTTTTTTTTACAAGATAGGGTTTCATTATTAATCGAGATCAGTCGCACTGGGACTTATTGATTCCACAATTTGATCATGGGAGCAAGACCCTGTAATCAATTTACAGCACAAGAAGAAAAATGCACTTATAAAATTCATAAACAGTTTTAGTTTGTTTTTTTTTTAAATAAAATGAGAACTATGAAGAACAGGAGGAATAATTTCTGTTTTTGACGTTCCAAACGCCCATTGGTTGAATTAGTGGTGTGTATCTTGTCTTTGAAAAACTAAATAACTAGACAAGTACATTACTGTATACATAGTGAATGTTTTTTGTTTGTTTTTTGTTTTTTATTTGTTTTTGCTTTATTTTTTAGTTTTAGAAAAGTACATTACAAATTTCTTAGGCACAAAGGGGTGGGGTCGACTAATCATGAGAATGTTAAATAGTGTGAGCATTTTTTTTTCAATGAATGGGTAAAAAGAAATGTCCCCCCCCCACCCCACCCCAATTTTAAACATTCAGTTTTTTTTTCCAATTAGCTACTAGCCATAGTTACACCTTTACGTATTGTTGTATGTGTAACATACTTAATATTGCGATCAGGAACCACATTATATTCACTTCTTTTAATAAGTAAAACAATAGAACACACTCGAAAACTATCAAAAAGGATTTAAGGAAAGGATGAATATTCTCCGTAAGGACAAACATTTTAAAATCCCTCCCTCTTTTCTTGACCACATGTCAAAACCTTTAATCTTGAAGTGTTCACATGAAGTCATGTCTTGAGATTTAAATTTGTAAAATCAGTGTTATCGCATTAAAATATGACATTAACATTCGGGTTTTCAGCATTGAATTTCTCACTGTCGCTCAACGATGACCAAATAGTGCCAGATGATTGCGTACTTATTTACACACAGTAGAGGAATAATCAATGGAACCGAGGTTATAGCGGTAATCAAAAGAATGTAATCCAGGGACAAATACCAGGCATGGAAACCAGACATACATAATAAAGAACATTAAGTAACTAATATCATACATACAAAGTAACAAAAGCAAATGAGCAACTCGGACTCCACTAAAAACTGGAAGCATGGACCAGGTGCACCAGTAGGGTAAGCGTCCTATGCTTTTCTAGAAACACCTAAACAGATGCTTATAAAAAGTCAAGTCCGGGGTAGATAAACAAGCAAAGAAAAACTATGACACGTTGAATAAATCAGTTTTCACGGCGCAGATGGATACACCATAACGATCCTCATGTTCATGATTACGACCATAACATTTCTGTAGTGATGACTTCCATCTTGTGGCAACAAAACCCTGTTCCAGAAGCGTATTTGTTAGAATTCTAGCGCGATACAAAAAGTCTTTATAGTGAATGACCATTGGATTCCTCTTGGTAGTGACAGCAATGTTCCCATAATCCAGTCCATGACTACTCAGAAGATCAGGGGTGACGGGCGACAACCTTGGCGTACTGCTGTATGCACATTAAAAGATGGTGAGAGTGTGGAAGTGTTGATGACTTGGCATTTGGTGTTTTTGTAGAGTCCTTAAATAATCTTTACTATTTGACAGAGATTCCATAGTGTAGTAGTACATATAAAGTGTATTCCTGTAAACTATGTCAAAGTCCACGAAGGTGATGTAGAAGGATAATTGCTATTCTACGGACTGCTCAATGATAACTCTTGCTAGGATGTTTCTTGGAAGCGTAGCTGAATTTCTCTCCTGTTTTGGCAGTTGTTCAGGTCGCCCTTATTTTGAAGCTTAATGATGTTACCAAAACTCCACTCCTCAGGGATTTCTACTGTTTTCTAGATGTCAAACAACTCTTTCAAGATGCCTTAGGGCCCCGGGGCGGGTGTCAAAAGAATACACTCGCAGCAGTGCTAAGCTTGTCGTAAAAGGCAACTAAATAGTACTCCGAACTCTGGCGGTGCTAAAGGCGTTCTGCTCACAGAGCAAATGGTGTGTGTGCCCCAGGTGATGGAATTGGGTAACCCTAGCATTTAACATTTACCCCTTCCTTTGTATTCTATTGGATGTATCAGTATCAACATTAAGATCTTCCCCAGGTAGGTAGATCAGGAGCATCTGGTATAACTTCTCCATTTAAAAATGGTCGATCTAGGTTTGTTATCTTATTGCCATTGTTGTCTACCACTGGTTTTGATGTGTTGGTCTTTCTACCTGCCAGCTGTCATGGGATGTTGTACGCAGTCTTGGTGTCATTTCTGGCCATTGCATTCTTTGCTTTTGAAGCGTGCTCGTTGATGTAGGTTCTTTTTCGTTTATACAAATCGCGGATTTTAATTTGCGAAACAAACTATTATATCAATCAATGGATTGCCATTACCATTGTCAAAAATATGTTGTGTTCCGTACAATAAGTGACCTAATTCAAAACGGCTGGTAAGTTTGATACGCTCCTCGAGACGTTAAGGTTTTCCGCACGCACGATACACAAACGCACGCCAAAGGCTCAACAAATGCACGATACACGAACGCTTCTAACGTGCGTTTAAACGAACGCTCCTATCACGATAGACGAACGATGAGAAATAATAATATTGACATATAATGAAGTCAGAAAAAAAGTAGAAAACAAAATTAATGAAATTATATAAATTAATGATAGCAAAAATTATAAAAGGAACAGTTAAATCAAGGAAATAATCAGAATACAAAAATAAACGAACGCTTCTATCGTGCGTTTATCGTGCGTTTAAACGCGCAAAGCGATGTGTAAACGCACGATACACGAACGCTAAAATTGGAAACGTAAGCATCCCAAGGAGTGTAACTGGTTTCATTTAAAATAGTAATCAAAGAAACCAAGATTTTAGCGGAAATCAAAAGAATATAATCATGGGACAGATCAAACGGGAAAAACAGACATACACAACTATGAATATAAAATAACCAAAATAATAAGTATAAAGCAACAAAAGTAAATGAACTCGGACTCTACTAAAAACTGGGAGCATTGACCAGGTGCACCGTAAGGGTAGGCGTCCTGTGCTTTCGTAGAAACACCCGCCGTATTGCCCATTAAAAGTCAAGTCCGAGGTCGACAAAAGAGGAAACTTCAGGAATACTATGAGACGTTGAACAATTGGTTCCTATGGTGCAGATGGATACTCCGGAACAATCCACGGGTTCATGATGACGACCATAAAACGTTTGTAGTGATGACTTCAATCTTATAGCAATATAAGCCTTTTCCAGAAAGTCTAGCGCGATACAAATAATCTGCGTAGTTACGGCATAACATATGAGTGTGATATGAAAACTCCATACGCAGATACTGAAGGAATATTGCAACAGATGAAATGAAGATTGACTATACGGAATGGAAAATCATCGCGTGTGTTGTATAGCTTGGTCAATAGTTTTTCTTTGCCATCGATCTCTAAGTGTAGGTTAAATTATGAGACTGATTTAACGGTGTCTGTCGTATCTTTTATCTCAAGTTCTTTGGGGTAGATGCGATGTATCAAATCCTTAGAACTAGGAAAGATTAACGATAATACATCATTTAAATAGTGGAAACTGAGATCAAATGTTCTGGCTAAACGACGTTTAGCTTTCCTCTGTGATCAGCTAAAAGTCAGCCTCATAAGAGTGAAGGAATTGGTCGGCTATTAGAGGAGCACAATTTGCTCCCATTGGAATACCGACCGTTTGTTGGAAAACGCGTCAACCACTGTATTCCAGTATTTCAAAAACAACCTTCGGTATATTTGGAAGATGATTTGAAATTGTTTTAAGCTCAGCTGGTCTACAGGCCATGTGAGGTATTGGCATCACTTTGCGCCCGTCGTTATCTGTAGTCGGTAACTTTCTTCAAACAATTTTCCTTCTGAAACTGCATTTTCAATCTAAATGAAACTGGGTGTAGTGGTTTCTTAGGATGTCCTCGCAAACTGATTAAAATTGTTTGAATCTTCAAAACTTGACCACTGTTACTATAAATAAAATAGAGGTCAAAACCTTGCAAAATTCTGACAAGGTTTTATTGTCCATCATGAGAAAATGGATCTATGCTGAAATTTTCGAAATGATTTATCGCCTGATGTAGGAGTTATGGACATTGGAACATATTTTGTAGTAGTTTTTTCACGTTTACAACTTTGAATATCTTCTCTGAAACCATGTAACAAAATGTTATTAAAGTTTGTCGTAATTGTTTGGTCGGATATCATTCACAAACTGGCCTTTTAAAATTTGTTCATCAATTGAAAAATACAGTTTTTATGCAAAAATTATGATGAAGATTAATATTGATCACTATCAGGAGACCGACCTATGCCAAAATTTAAAAATGATCTGTCGCCCTTGAAACAGATTTATTTTCGTTTTTTTTCACGTCTACAATTTCAAAATTTTTCTCAGAAACTGTGCAACAACATTTAATGAAGCTTTGCATATTTGTTTTGAAAGGTATTTTGCACAAACTGATCGTTTAAAATCTTTCATCGGTTGAAAAACAAGGCCATCATCACTAAAAGTAGTGATTTGGTGATAATTTTTTCTCAACTATTGAAGAATAATAAAGATGAAAGCTTCTCATAAGATAGACATAATATTCTACAATTAAGCGAAATTCTAAATTGTTGTTAAATACACACATGTACCTAGAAAACATACCCAAGATAGATAAGGAATCATGGCCATCGCAACTATACCTTAATTACATACATATGTCAGATACATGATGTCTCCATAGATGGTCTTCTTCCTTTCGTACAGAAACCTCTTTGAGTTCATCACAGTCATTCGAAATAAACTCTATTCTTTACCTCTCACTTTACTATACTCCCTTTACAAAATAAGTTTACCATCCAACAAATAGTACTGTCCTAAGGGAAGGAGAGAAATGAAAATCGATGTGTTCAACATATCATAGTTTTTCTTCCCTCTTTCGTCTACCCAGGCCTTCAATTTTAATGATGCACTTGGTGGGTGTTACAAAAGCAGGGGAAGTTTACCCTACCTGGTCTATGCTACTAGTTTTAGTGAAGCACTAGTTGTTATTTTGTACGTATTATTTTGGTTATTTTATGTTATTTGTTGTTTTTAGGTTTGTTTGAGGTTTAATATTGTGACTTTCGTATATTTTATGTTTTCCCTGTAATTTGCATGTCAATGATTTTATGGTTTATGCGTCAATAGTTTAAACGACTATGGTTTATGCATGCGCCAACGGCTTTCAAGATTGATGATTTATATGCATATGTGTATTATGGATTATGCGTTCATGTTTATGTGAACCTAGCGATACTTTTGGATATATACATTTAAACTGGTATTATAGTGTTAATGTACAGCCTTTTCTATATTGGTCCTGTAACATGCCCAAGGTATTGATAATGGCCTCTGATGGATGTAATGTCCCGAGGCAGCGCCTAGAGCCATTACAGCCATCCGATGCCATTATTAATAACAAGATATTCTTGGAACTTTAAACTCTTAGTAAATGTGATTCATCCAGGAGGAAACCCGTCCAATGAAGAATATTAATACTGACTAGAAATAAATACTGATATAATGATTAACTTGATACATATACAAAACAGAAAAGTACATGTACATGTTTTTTTTTTCTTTTTTAATGGCAATATCCGTTTATGACAAATTTGCGTCCTTTTGCGCCACAACTTATTTGTACCAGTGTTGAGTTTGCGCCACTTACATTTTACAAACGTGAACTCATTTGTGGACTAAATTAAGTACTCAATTGAGCCAATTCTAATTAAAAAGAATAGAATGAACTCATCTTGCGAGGATGAAATGAAATATAGGAAACGTTTGAGCATCCAAGAAATATAATGCTGCTCTTTGTCCATTTTGAAGAATTCGTAGCCTATAATGTTTATGGTCGTCCAAATATAATTTATGTTGCCTTTCTTTTGCTGGTTACTCTTAATACTTACTGGTGCCGTTAAAATAATTTTAAAAATGTAACGCCAAACCTTCACCATTTTAAATGTATCGTCTTGCATGCTGTGAATAACGGCCCGTTTGATGATTCTAGATATAAGCGCGTATGTATTTGTAAGCATTTCGGATAGTCCAATGATCGTCATTTATTGATTTTACGCATTGTGTTTTACCAAACTAGTTAAAAAATCACTTTTTGCAAGAGTGCGGGAATCCAATCATATCATGTATGGTAAGAATTCAAGCCGACAACATAACCAAAAGCCTTATTTATTGAACAATAGATAAACATACAATGTACTATTTCCGTACATAATTGTAGTGTGCAATTAATTTGCTTAGCCAAGTACAAGGAAAAATTTCCTTATCAAATTAAAATTTCAAAATTGTTGTTCGTTCAATGCGATTGTACATATTTCTTTTCGTTGTTTGTTGTTCCCGAACAGACGAACAATCCCGTGTTTGCTCGAGAAGAAGGTAATCTTGTTTTACTGGTATTATAATTTCTCTGTATAAAGTTTACGTTGCATTTGAATCGGTTAGCTAATTTCAATTTGTATATTTAACCAAGGAAACAATCAATGGATGTTTGGCCGTTTACAAGAAAATACAGCTAGGATCGCGCAGAGAATGCAAAGCGCCTCCTGGAATTTTAGAAATATCTACTTAGTTGTTCACTAAATGTAAATGTGTATTTGAACTTGCATGTTGCAAGTGTGGGAAATATATGAATACAAGAGTTGACAAGGAACATGCAATTGCGATATGGCAATACGATAAATTTTAGTTTTACTCGTGCTAACGCTGGGTTAAATAGTCATACAACTTGATATAATATCCATAATACAAGTATAAGCTTTCCAAACAAGCTTGCGTACCGTTTGTTTTCCAGGATTATTGTTTTAAACCGATTGGATGTTGATGTTTTCTCGGTCATTTAATCTAAAAAATATTTAACTACTGAATGATTTGAAGTTATTCACAATCTCAGATAGTTCATGTAACCCAGATCGTATTTTTAGACATTTGGCTTTCACAATTCAGGGACGTATCATTTTTCAATTGGTATGGGGTAGGGCCGGGCAGGTCAAAATGTAGGGGGTCTGTTTTTTCTACCTGTGATGCGGGGGTAGGTCAAAATATAGGGGAGACAGTTTTTTTTTCTGTGATGAAAAAATGGGATAAGTGTTGTTTGACTTATTTTGTAGTAAGGGGGTTGGGTGGGGGGGATTCAATTATTTATCTATATTATTTAGTTTCGTTTAAATGGCAATGGGAGGGGGTAATTATTTTTTTAATCACACGATGCAGCAACTCAAGAATGATAAGAACTTATTTTTGGTAATTCTCATTAAAAAGACATCTCTAATGAAGAATTGTCAATCAAGCCATACAACTTTTTTTACAGTTAGAACGATCTACATATATCACTTGCCTTGTATATACTTTCATTTATTCAACTATTAATATACAATCTGGTTTTTCTGTTCTATCGTCTGTGCATGTCTTTGAAATGCTAACTTCTTGATTCTTGATCTTTTTGTAAAATGTGATTTAAAATATTTTGCTGTCTCTTTGTCAAAGTAACGACAAGAAGTCATATTTTTGCTACATTTCTCTCTGCCCCTGCAGCAGCGCTAAGCTTGTCGTAAAAGGCGACTGCATAGTGCTCAGAACCCTAGCCCAACAAACAAACAAACATTTCTTTCTTGTCTCGGTGTTATAGTCTATAATCCTTTAGTACTTGAGGTAGATCATACCTAATACACGGAGCATTCTTTTCTGTCATCTTGCGAAATCATACAGACATATACGTTTTCTATAAACTAATAGTGTTTGAAATTAAGTGAAAATTAGAATGGTAAAATTAAAAACTTTTTTGTAAAATAGCTTCTTTCAAGGGGAGATAAATCGCGGGAAAATCTTTCAAAGGTAGATAATTGGAAGGAAAAAGGTCCATTTGAAATTTTAGTTTATTTAATATTGCAAAGAACGTTTGGTAACGCACATTTTCGTTTTGAATATGCAAGAATGTCAACTAAGTATTCTTCATATAAAGTTATAAGAAATGTTATCTACCACCATTTAGAAGTTTGCGAAATATTGAAAATTCCCTTAAAAAGCCATATAATATATATATAGTAAAATGTTAGCTTTAAGAAGACTCAAGTATCTCAAAATTAGGTTCAGTAAGATTAAAATTCTAAAGTATGTTCATTTAATGCCATCTTTAAGAAAAAAAAAACTAGGCAAATTTATCTACTAAAACTATTTATGATCTACCTTAAGTCACTTTGTTTTATTTTGAATATACGTAAATCGTTCCCTAGAGAATATTTTTATCCGTTTCTGTAGAAATGAATAATCTTGGTGAATGCTCTGATCAAGACAGGGGTACGTTGTATAAATGGCTCTACAATTTTGGAAGATCAGGGACCTTATAATTTTTGGTATCAGGTGGATCCAGTTTTTATGCAAAAGTACATTGGAGATAAAAAATATCCCGGGGATAAAAAAATCAGAAACTTTTTAGAAATGACCACCTCCCTAACCAAATCCAGGTAAAAAATATGTTTCTTAAGTTGGTGTCTTACTACCAGTCTCCTGTTGATAACAGAAGTTATACATTCATACCTGTTAATTGATACAATGTAGTACATACTGTTAAAAAGTGTTAGGGCAGTTTGAGTTGTTAAGTACTGTACCTCAGTTTTGGCAATGAACTTTTTTTTGTGTATGAATGAATGGCTACCGCTTTTTCTATGTTAGAATGCCTCTAATTTTGTTTCGCAAAATGAATGACTTTAGGGATGTCTTGATGCAATGGTAATTAAATGAATGGAAATAAGTTACTAGCATGAAAACTGAAGACGCACAAACGGACGGACAGCACGATCGCCATAAACATCCTGGTTTTCAAGCAAGGGAGTATAATATATACAGATTAACAATAAAATCTACCACACACAGAATAAGACATCAAAAAGACATGTTTTTTACATTTAATACAAATGTCCAATAAATGTTTTTTTGAATGAAGCGTTATCAGACAATTTGTGATGCAAACAACTATACTTACAAAAACTTTTTCTTGGGTCAAAAGGCCGATCAATAAAATATATATATTTTTTAAATTATGACTACATTTAACTGTTCTAAAATTCAAACATTTAGCAGTATCAAAAACTTTCTTACACCATGACTGTTTTAATTTATCACATAACCCTTGTTTTACCATATGAGACAATACTAAATTATGTGGTACATTCTATGTAAATTTCAGAAAGACTACTAGAATTCTAGAACTAATTTCCCCGAAAACACCATGACCTTCATTTACAGGTACATTGTATGACTTTGCCTAGGGACTGTGTGAACGCTTCGATGCTTTACACTGTCCATGAGAGACCACAAATGATAGCAAAGGGCGTTAAGAAACCCCTCAGTCCATTATGTATCAAAAATACCACATATGAGTGCAAACCAATTATCACAGATTTATAATGCACGAAATTAAGGGTGTAACGGACACACAGTATTTTTTTTTCAACTTTATTGTTATAGTGTTATTTAACAAGGACAGTTTGACAACATTTTATATCACAAAATTGTACAAAGGTATTTATTAATATATATTTACTTCGATTACAATTATGGGATCACTTACGTGGAAGGTTTGATCAAGAGTTTATCACCAAAGTAGAAAGGACAGATCACTTGAATGTTCATGGACAAGGACTTGCTTCCACTGTCAAATATGCAACTCGACTAGTTACATACTAGATGGTCTGCACATTTGATAGTTGTAGTAAGCTCCTGTGTTAATATTTTCTTTTTATGACTGAAATTGCAAAGTGTGTCTCAGGTGACAGGCCCTCATTTTATCTTGGCGTCATCTTTTACACTTCTTGCACTTACTGTAGTTTTGCTGAAGCATTTGAGATGTTTGGGTAAAATGTAGATATTCTGTCAATATACAGATTTTATCATAAAATGGCGATCAACTGATAATTGTTCGCCGTCGTTTTATTTAAAATGAGAAGCTTGTCTGAGAATGTGACACGCTAATGAAATATTTTCATCTTTGATTCGGTTGAAAATATCTCATTTATGACAAAATCTCATTAGTTTGGGCACTCATCATATGAAGTATAGGCAGGAACGACACGAACTTAGTTAGACAATAGTAGTTGTAATTTTGCAAACAATTGAAAGTCTATGAAACTAATTGAATTTTTCAGAGGTGGCAAAAATTATTCTTTTTACATAGAGTGTTCTTTATTTGCAATCCCTGCCACTAGGCCAATTTGACTATATATAATAGCTTTCGTTAACCAGGAAATAATTGATAATTGATTTTGTGATAATCGATATTGTTTACTTCCTTAATATCCCTACGAACTGGCAGGTCTTGAAAAGTTTCCCTTTGACGTATACATCTTCCGCTTTGGATATTATAACACCTTAAATTTCTCACAACTGACGACAAGTAGAGTTTGTATGTGGTTCAACGATTTTTTTTATTGCTATGTTCTTTAATTGTCATTGTGAACAAAAAACACAAAACAAACATAAAACAAAACATATACACATGATTTGTTTTTGAGCGAAAAGATCTTTATTAATTTATATTTGATTTCAATGCTGCTGATGAGAGGTTACAGTCCCTGTATGGTATAAACATCCCGCTTGCCCCATGCCCCATTCCCCATTGCCCCATCCCCCATTGCTCATTCCCCATTGTCCCATACCCTATTCCCTATAGCCCCATTCCCCATTGCTCCATCCTCATTGCATCGACTTATTTCCCGTTGTCCAATGCCTTTTCCCATTCCGAAAGGAAAAAAAGAGTAAATATTTTATCAAACACATATAATGCATTAGGATGTAGAAATTGTTGTGCATTCAATATTGATTTTAGAATCTCGACGGCGAACTCGGGAATTATCGAAATCTCGCGATATTTGCATTGTTTACATGTATTATCGCCACTCCGAGCTGCATGAGAAATAATCATGCAAAATATTCTTAAAACTATAGATACATGTATAAATTGTGAATGAATTTGATTTCTAAAATTATTTTTAAAAATGTTAAAATTGTCCAGATAAGATTTTTGTTGATTGTTGTTATACATATATTTCAAACTACATTCTTGAAAATGAGATATTTTTGTATATTACAATGTAAATGAGTGCGAACACATAAAATTACCCTAATGGTCCTATATAATTGTTTTAAAATGTGAAAATTGATACATGTTTTTCAATCAAATTTCTCAAAAATAATATATTTCTTCAGATTGTAAGGGTGCGAACAATTTTAATTTCAATAATGGTCCCAAATTATTGTTACAAATATTAAAACTGGCAATTTTTTTATCCAGTTGGTGGTTGCGACACTCATATTTCAGTCAAAAATCTGCAAAATGACATATTTTTGCTAAGTGAATTTGCTTTTTTAATATACCTGTTAGTCTAAAATAATTGTAAAAATGTTCAAATTGTATATATCATTATTATGTTGATGGCTTTGATACATATATTTCAGACCAAATTCTTGAAAATGAGATATTATTTGCAAATTGAATGCTTGCATATACTTGAAATATCCTTAATGGTCTTATAGTATTGTTTAAAATGTTAAAATTGTCCAAATAAGCATCATGTGTGGCTGTGATACATTTATTTCAATCAAATTTCTCAAAAATAACACATTTCTTCAGATTGTAAAGGTGCGAACAATTTTAATTTCAATAATGGTCCCAAATTATTGTTAACAATATTGAAACTGGTAATATTTTTATCCAGTTGGTGGTTGCGACACTCATATTTTAGCCAAAAATCTGCAACACCTGTAATAATTAAAAACTAGTCTAAAACAAGCTTGTTTAAAAATTGTTTTAATTGCTGTCATAGAATTATGATAGGTACATTGCTAGCGGAAAAAGGCAGAACAATTTGTTTAATTGACCCATCAAAACTATTCCCTCGCCCAATTCCCACTGCCCTATTCATTTATCCCATTCCCCATGCCACATTCCCCATTGACCCATCCCCCATGCCCCATTCCCCATTACCCCATTTCCAATGCTCCATTACCACATACCCCATAAAATGGGAAGTTTATCCCATACAGGTACTGTACTCCTTGAAACACGTGTACAGAATATTTGCAATTTTATATGATTAGTACTTTCGAATTTTATAACCACTGGATCGATGCCACTGCTGGTGGACCCAAGGTCCCGAGGCTATTCACCAACCCAGTAGTCAGATTTGTCTGACCACAAATCATTTATATATACTTTATTTGCAGTAATACATATTTCAAATTCATGAAACACCATGACTTAATCTCTTGGATAGCACAAGGTAGAAGTTCTCGAATTTGCTTTCTATTTCTATACTTTTGGATTTTAGAACTTCTTGGTAATAATTTTTTAGATTAAAATCGTCATTTGTATTCAATGGGAGATTACACCTTGAAATACGTGTAGAGCATATCGAAATTCGCAACATTATGAGAGTGGTACTTTTGTATTTTACATTTATTTTATCATTGTTTTTTGGTTTTAAATAATAAGGTCATTTACTTTTTAAGCACTTTTTAAGTATTCTGCGATGGATAAAATTGGACCATTCTGAACTCAAAAAACAAATAAAAGTCAAATTTGTTCCTAAATGAATTTCCTTTGTCATTTACTTTTCTTTCGCATCACACGGGGAAGGGGGAAATAAAGTATTTAGTAACATTTAGGAAAATCCCTCAGGCAAAACTTCACTTTTTATCTTTTTTTAATAATCCCCATAACTAGAGTTATGTTGGTATGTCTGGTCGTATATCTCCCTCAAAATACGCAGATGTTTGAAAGAAGGTCAGGAGAATTGGATAATAGTCGAACAGAAGGACACACGTACGATTACTGTTGTACTAATTTATAAGTCACAGTTTTTTTTTTAAATTAATATTCTTGTGCTCTTTGTCATCAACGTACTAGAAGAAAAAAATTCAGGAAATGTTTACTTTTAGTTTGATTTCAAAGGATTATCTTCGTTTTGTTTTCCATGGATTTTACCTTTGATGTGGAGTCTTTCTTGTTTCTCTCAACAGTATTAACTGTTTGATTTATGTTATATGCTTTTGCATTTGTTGCTTTTACTGCCAATTTCACTACTTAAAACTGTAGGATTAAATTACAGTTTCTCTGTGAATTATTAAAACTCATTTAACCTTAATATATACATGATTGTAAATTCATGATATGTGTGTATGTTCATCAAAAATAGCCAATATAAAGCCGAGAAAGTGTGCTTTAAAAAATTATATTTTTAATGTTTTTGAAAAGTGAAGAAATTGCTTTTTAAAAACAAAAATGGCCTTTATCAACTCTTAACCAAACTATGTAAAATACAAGTCAATAGATAACACACCTTTCTGGAGGAATGCAAATTTTTTAAAATTTCCATTAGCCGTCCAAAATTTGAAACTGTTTGATAATAATGATAATAATCAACATATAACGATGATAAGTTTGTCAAAGGGACAACAATTCCACCTGGATGAAAATATCAACCCAAGTGATGCGCGTGTCTTGATCTCAGTTCTGATATTAATAATGGCAAGCTTATTACTAAATTTTACGATAAAATGAATAATTTTTTATTCATTATTATTAATTATCAATTTGGTTTTACTTCAACAAGGTTTTCGAAACTACAAGCTCGTAAAACATTCACAAAACACTTCAATCGACAGAAGGAACTAATTTTCAAGACAAAACCATTTATTTAGAGTCTTGTTTATATCTGTTCACACTTCACTTTAAATCCATACTAGTTTTCCCTGTGAACGGATCTCTAAGAAAATCGAGCCCATCCAACATTTTATTAAGTATTGATTTAAGACAATATATGTGGGAGACAAAATGCGGAATTGTTTGTTCGAGGATAATGATAATGCTTACTTAGAGGTTATGATACGGAACATCGGAATTAATAGTAATTCGAAGGTTAGATTTTACCATGCTTAATACAAAAACTTACAAGAACAATGATACCGCTGACTGACGTCACTGTCTCAACCTGTAAATGATACCTACAAAGATAACACGTGTTCACGTGTGGGTAATATCATAAGAAGAATTATAACAATTTACCTTTTGTGTTATTATTCATAAAAAAATAATTTACATATCTTATAATTTCCCCGTATATTTCACAAGAATCGATCTTTTCGCTCATAGTAATCATTTGGTTCCTTCTGCAGTGTTTTCAGGTGAATGTTGTCCTGCGAATTAATTTGATTGATTGGTTGTTTAACATCCGACCACAGGTCAAACCTTTTAGTACTCTTGATCGCCATTAATGATAACTTGGGCATGTTCGGACCAATTATTCATGGAGTCTGGTTCAACACGGTGTAACGTTGGAAATTGTGAAATTACATTAAAAGTTAGTCATTTATACTTCAAACGATATTCCTCACTATTTTATCTTTCTTACTTTTTTGTCAGTTGGGTATTTGTACATTAATATTGTAAAATATGCATGTTTATATGTATACCAATGTTTCTACATAGGTTTAGCAGAAATAAAGTATACAAGAAAGTATATATACATAATAACTCTTTACAGGAGAAATGGTGAAAACGAAATAACGACCTACTACTGTTGTCGTCCTCTCGTAGAGACACAGGGAGTTTGTGGTAAGTTAGTGTTTTGTAACCTAGTTGTACATTGGTTCCTTTAATTGTATTAGTTTTGTTTTCTGTTTGGTAAGGGTTGTCTTTGTCGTAATATGTTTTTGTTTTAATTCATGAATTCGTTCACACAACTAAATTAGTTAGTATATGCCTATTTCTTTAAGGGTGTCCGTATGGCCAAACATATAAACCAGAAATAAGTTCCTGCCAAAATTGCTCTTATGGACACTATGGTAAAGACTGTAAGTCATCCTGTAACTGTCAGCGTAATGAAAGGTAAATATATACTTGTTTTATATGATCTTAAATTCTTTCAATTTAAAGTACGTTTCGATCTGCAAAAAAAAAAATCATTTTTTATTTTTTTTTCTTCTAAAAATACCTTTATATACTCTTTTCTCTTGCCATTACTATTTTGTTTCACTAGTATTTTTGCAACCATACTAACACATAAAATGAATGCCATAACTTCATCACCCCACCCCCCACCCTCCAAAAAAGAAGGAAAACACAGAGGACTCCATAACAGCTTATGACTTAGTAAGGCAATGCTACTTGTACAACACATTTACACTGAAAATAAGATGGACAAATATTTTAAATTGCAAACTTCAATTATTTTTTTCATTAAAGTTACAAACTTATTTTCACTCAGACAAAGATAAAATAGCATTTAAAATTTGGTTAAAAATAAGAAAATGGTAATAAAAATCTTATTCTTAGGCAGATTACAATGACATTATTTGGCAAAAATTGATGTGTGAATAAAATGCATACAATACAAAGAAAGTTCAATTCTCGCTATTGTAACAGAAAGAGTTTTTTTTATAAAATTACCTATTTAAAACTGACCAAAAGAGGTAACTCTAACTTATTCAGGGTATAGTCTATTCATCAAATAACTGACTGACAGATACAATTAAAGACAACTAACTTTTTTGTTCGATACCAGGTGCTGTATAATTCATTTTGATATTTATTTCCAATATATTACAAAAATGCTATCATTATAACAGATAGACTTTAAACACAGAAATTAACTTAAAAACCCTGGAGTTATCAAGGGAATGTAGCACTGCTTTACACACACACACACACACACACACATATATATATATATATATATATATATAGACGTCTTTGAATGTGACGACTCTATTCGCTACACTGCTCCATTAGATCAAATTACTACAGTTAACGTAAACTTAAAGAAGGGTCTGAAAAATTCCCAACGGTTTTAGAACTGTCAAATTTGCGATTCAAATTGTTGGTCGTTCCCTTTGCGGGACACTGCCTGCACAAAGTCCAGCGCCCTAGACCACTCGGCAAGCTACGACCAAAAAATTATTACATCGTTGGGAATTTTTCAGACCCTATCATAAGTTTACATTATCTTCCCTGAATCAATTTGATCCAACTGAGCATTGTAGTGAATAGAGTCATCACATTCTGAGACGCTTGTATACATAAAAACAATATGACAGTAATGTCAGGAGTGCAGTAGTAAAATAACAAATCATTCTGCAAAAAGGTTAGACAAATTACTGAGCAAAACATTTGAATTTCATTTATCAAATTCTTTTTCAAACCTTTGATATCTGCTATACCATTCTTCTTTAACTACTGATTAATTCAAAAAATTGTTCAATCTAAATCAATTTACAATAAGAATGAACACAACAAAGTGTAAGCCACAGGCCACAGATATTCCAAGTCAATTTTATCTGTACTCGAAGTCACATACACCACATTTTCGATTTGAAGCTCTATTTTTTAAACTGTCGGGACTTACGGCTACAGTTGTCTCTCTTTTATTTAATCTGAAGATAGTTCGCATGTATGCATGACGTGATAGTTCCAACGAGTCGTTCATTGGCTGAAATCGTGCGTAACAAATCCTCACTGGAAAATCCTATACTAATATCCACCATGTTGGTTTCTACGGGATGATTTGTTTACAAACGAAGTTCGTAAGTTCCCGTCGAACTCCGGTGACAATCGTCTGCTTGATCAACTTCTCGATGTTGTACGATGTTTGCGTAGAATAAATCCGAGATATCCGAATTAGCGCCGAAATGCATTCTGGGTTCTTCGGTTTTTGGACAAACCATTTAAACGTAAACAACATCTCCTAGCAACCCGATCACTGTAAACATGGCCGACTTTTGATAATGTAAATATTGGGACCGAGAATTAAAATCTCACCGGAATTAAATGATTCAATGTTTAGGGAGAAGCCGTTTGGCAAAACGAATGAGCAAGTCATTTAAGACAATTTAAACGACGGTAAGTGTCAATAAAGTCGTAGACAATATTTTTATTCAAATTTTAACAGTATCTTATTTATGTGACGCCGAGTATAATGTTATCTTCTCTTTCAGAAAATCCGTAAGGTTTTTTGAAGTAGCTTATTTATATGTTTTAAGTTTTTTTTTTCAGGTGTGATTTTAAGGATGGCTGCGTGGACATAAGTACAACCACAAGGGGTCCAGGTACTGTTACTTTTAATGTGTATTTCTTTTGTTTCCTAGAAAAGATAAAATTTTACTTACAATTTAGCTTAAGTCACTGTAACTTTAATAAGTGTATAATTTTTGATACTTACGTGATTTATTGTATTTTTTTCAGTTACCGATTCTTCTACTTACAATTAAACTTAATTTCTTTTGCGACATTTTTCATTTTACATATGAGTTTAAATATTACGGCTCCAAAAATGTAGACTCTAAAGACAAGGGTGAAACATTTTTTTGGTTTCAACGAATTGTTACTCGTTATAAAAATATCTTTACATTCGGTGTATTATAAACTATCATGCCCCTGTATGATTCACAAAATATGTGTCTAATTAAACTGGTCGTATTGTGATCGTTCCATTGAGAGAAGTTTTTGGACAAATAAAATCAACATTAAAGCCTAAATCAGTAGCTGTCAAAGTATAAACACATAAAATTGCATTAAAATTTGTATCAAAGTGGAATTGATAACATTGTACAAAAAATACGTGTACAATAAATATGTTTAAAACAAGGGTTTTAGCTAATCTACATCTGACCAGTGCTATCACTTACTTTAGTCGTACGTGATGAAGTGACAGGCTTACAAAACGAAGAACAAAGAAAAAACACGGAAGGTAAGATGAATATTCAAGCAATTCCAGATTTTACTGTACTCCTTTTATCTATGGTAAAGTGGTAATAAAATCCGTAAACAGACTCTCACGATTCTGTGACAGAGTGGATATGAATTAAGCCTCTGGTAGCTAAGGGTAAAATTATGAAGTCATTTTACAACTGAGGAAGTCAATCTGGAATGTCCCCTGAAAACTGACCTCAGGAAGTGGATTTCAAAACGAAATCTCATATATAGAAACAGAATAATCAAGAATCTTGCAGAAATCTAAAGAATGTAATCCAGGGACAAAGACATGACACGGAAAACAGACATCTATGACAAAGAACATAAAATAACCAAAAATAATACATACAAAATAACAAAAGTAAATGAGGCCATGTACGAACACCGGAAGGTTAAGCGTTCTCTGTTTTCCTAAAGAGTTCCTCAAAACATATCAAATCTGGTTAAGACTAAAGTGGAAAGGGAAACTATGAAAAGTTGAACAAATCTGTTATCAAGGTGTAGATAGATACACCGTAGCAATTCACGATTGCGAGTTCATGATGACGACCATAGCTCTTCTGTAGTGATGACTTCAATCTTGTAGCAACATAACCTTGTTTCAGAAGCTCACTTTTAAGAAGTCTAGTGCGGTACAAAACATCTGCGTATTTACGGTATAACGTATGAGTATATGTAATATAAAATTCCACACACAGGTGCTGAAGGGATGTTGCCAGAAATAAAAGGAAAGGAAAAGTCTGCTTTTGTCGTATATTTCGGTCAATAATTTTTCTTTACCATCAATCTCTGTGTGTAGGTTAAGATATTAGGCTGACTTCACTGTTTCTGAAGTATCCTTTTTCTGAAATTCTTTGGGGTGGATGCGATGCGATGTATAAAATCTAAAACTCCTACACAAGATTGGACCGGGTAGAAATATTTCTGTGTGCCGGCAAGTACAACATAACGACTTTAACCATGTGATTGTACTGTTCACGGCAAATTAAAATCCATTCTTAAGAACTGGTGTTGGAGAATTCTCTCTTTACTTAAGACTGTAGTTCATACAAATAAAGCAAAATTAAAAAAAAACGGTATCAGCAGGCTCCCTGAAGATGAAACGCTGGAAACAGTGCAGGAAAAAGTACAATAGTAGAGAGACAGTAAGTGGAATGTGTGAGAAGAATTACCATAAAAAGCCTTAAAAGAGGAGACAATAACTTCTTAGAAATTAACGTCAATAAGTGATACACGTTTGGACAAACAGACTTTCCATAGTGTGTTACGACTGTGGTTGATATAAGTCAAAGGGTCTTAGATACGATTTTAGTTAAAGATAACAGAGAGGAATAGTGGCTTGTTTTTAATTATTACATGTAATTTCAACTCGAAATCGACATAGACAAACACTGGCTACTGAGTTGGGTCCAGTATATATGTATCACTATATGAACCTGTCAGCAAGAAAATCACATGCGGGGGTATTTGCACCGGACCATACATTTTGCACCGATCCATGAAGAAGTAGACCGAAAACGTGCATAAGAGTAACCAAATACTACCAAGTCAAAAGAATCCCTAACCTTTTAGAATGCCAAATAAGCAAAAACATCGCCAAGTTCGATCCAAGTCTGATTAATAATGTATATGGAGTCCAACAAATAAAGTTGAAATTGAATGCATTGAAGGCGAATAAGCAAGAGATATACATCCCCTTGTAGGCAAAGGACAAAAATACTATAGTAACAAAAACCTATGTCGGAAAGCATGAAACGCCTTGTGATGTACAAAGAAAGCAGTCTGAGCCGACCACAAGGCAGAGTAAACTGGGGTGTCCGAAGAATAAGCTTACCTTTAAAAACAATTTCAATCAATGAGAGACTCCTTTGAGGTTTATGCTTACTGCGAATGGTTCACAGAGAAAACCAAGTGTTAATCGGGGCTACGTTTTGGACTGGTTATCTATTCTGTTGGACGAAATGCTGTAAAATTATCCCAAATTAAAATTTGGGCACGACAGGATATTTAAACCCAGTAAATTATGCAACTGGGTTGTTCAGCCCGACAAGCAATACACAGCAGATAATCGGAAGCACATACTATCTAGATCATTTTGTCAACAGCAAGGAATTGACGAAGACGCTAGTACTATTGTGAGAAGTTTGTTTTGGTTTCAACACTGTATTTTAGAATGGAAGAGATATGGTCCAGTTGTATAACATTAGTGCTTAACAGAATAAGATAAATATGAGATTTATTTCACAAGAATTATTTGAAAAAAGAGTCAAGGAAATGGTTCCTCAATGAAATAAACATAATAGTTGTTGACAGACTGGTCAATATCGTGATATTAAGAATGCCCGTAGGACAGTCAGTCTAAATATCACGATATTGACCAGTTTATCAACAACTATTATATCATCAATAGATCCGTCTGTACGTTCGAACAGTTGTGGTAACATTTTCTTAGCTTCTAATTTGTAGGGGGTGGTGTCATATTTGACACTAAGCTTCATCGCCATAAGTCCTATGTCTTCTAAGTATGTGTTTTATCCTTCAGGTGCAACCTTTATGTTTAACAAGATCAAGAACATATGATCTTATCATATTCTAGGAAGATGTTATAATAAACATGATAATTTTAAATTGTTTGATTTAAAAGAGTAATCAAGGGAACCAAGGTTATAACCGTAATCAAAAGAATGTAATCCAGGGACAAAACCAGACATGGAAAACAGACATACACAAAAAAGAACATAAAGTAACTAAAATCATACATACAAAGTAACAAAAGTAAATTATTCTTTCAACCTATTCAACTCAAGTGTTTTAGGAAATGAATATTGCCCGCACTTCACTTAAACACCATTACACAAATTTTAAGAGGGCGTCCATGCAGAACCTATGCAGTAAAATTTTGTTTCATCGATTCCATACCACAAATGCATCCTTCCTCACAAATGAATGTTGGTTTTTGAATAACTGCAACGGTTAAAGAAAAAAAATTATAAAGAAAGCACTAAAATTCAATGAAAAGACACAACTCTTTTATTTTGTGCAAAATGTGGTTGCTTTCTTATGGAACTTATAATTATTTTCTGAAACTTCCAATTTCAATATAAAAAAATCTTATTATTCGACCCACATTTGATAAAAACACTACATTGGAAAAAAACATTTCAGTGGGATAAAATTTACAGAGATATAACACAACATTACTTTAAGTACATTTAGAATATTATCCATGTATGTTTATTGATATGAATGATTTCATTATAGAATCCTTTTGGACCACACACTCATCGTATATTTATATAAGTGGTATTTTAGTAATTGTCATCGTTATTTCCATCATGATACATATTGCCATACATATAATATTACATCGAGGTAGAAAACAACAGACAAGCGTCCAACAAACAAACAGCAATGATTTGGAGTATGAAAACCAGTATGAGGAAATTGAAGAAAATGTACTAGAAAGAAATCTTCAACAAGAAATACCAGCACAGGCCGATAATTTAGAAATTAACAACACTGACGCAATAGATAATAAAGATGATGGATATCTTGACCCAGTTGTTCATTACATGACACCAAAACTCTTTTCTCAGACTTCTGAGAACAGCAACTCCGGATCAGTCGCTAATATAACCTCTGACTATCTTTATCCATATATGCCTATTCTAAAGGGTTCAGCTGAATCTCATGAATATACAGAGTCATATCTCAGTGAGTAAGGAGTTATTGTATATGACCTGTTCTTGAGACAGGTGGTGTCGGAGGGCCCTTTTTATCGTTCATTTCTTTCCAACATTTATCGCAGTATTTGCATTTTTTGGTCACAAAAATAAAAATAGTATTGTATTTTTATCTCTCTTTTTTATTTTAACTTTTCCGTCCAGATATCGTAACAGTGTAAATACATTTTGTTTATATAAAATAAAATAAAAACAAAACAAAACAAAAAGAGTTGTAGTAGTTCCACAGAATTTTTCTATCGCATATGTCATCTCGCAAGTGACAGAGAATCGGCGGAAGTTACCCTTACCAAATCAAATTCACTTTGTCACTAGCCACTATGCACAATAATGCATATAATGATTATGTAGATTAGTTAATCATGTATATATTAAATTCAAATGATTGATATATATATATTGGACAAAAATGAACTTCCTGTGCGCAGCTTTGTATTCAAATACTAGATTACGAAAAATAATCTAAGTTATGTAATCATGTCAGCTCAGTTAATGAAGGTGCTTTTATCGTGTTTAAGGAAAGAATTTATTTCTTAAATCGTATACAAAAGCCAAACAAATACTGTACTATACTTACTACAGTGAGTTGGTGCATTTGACTAAAGTGTTTCTTTATTATCTGAAATATTGAGTATTCGTATTACCAGCGTCGCATGCCAGACTAACGATATACTACTATGTTCATCCAGACAGGAGCACAGAAATGCGTCAGGAAAGTAAATGCAAAGTCAAAATGGCATTTAATTAAGATATGCAGTTAATAACTAAAGAAAGTTATATTTACATTATCAGTAAGCTTAGGTATTCAATGTTTTAATGGACAACCGTTTTACAAAAAAATGTACCAAACCTATCTCGCCTGTTTCAGTTATCGTCCCTTTTTTCAATTACTTAATAAACGTAACAAAAATGTAGAAGTCCGATGCTTGGTTGGTAGTAGGTGGTGCCTTACTCATTCTTTTTTCAGTAGGTATGCAGAAGGTGTGCAATTCATGGTAACGCTTACGCCACTTAGACATTGACATATCTTTATGGGGCAAAACTAATTTTATGTAAACGGATGTCATGTTAAAATATTTCCGTTATGGTATTTATTACTGACAAGTACAGTGAAAACTGTCTAAATCGAATCCCTTTCAGACTTAACATTTATTCGGTTTCGAAAGGTGTTCGGTTTACCCAGATTAAATTATATTAAAATTGATACAAGAGGACGTCAAGAAGTATCTGGTTAAGGCAGGTTTTCGAATTATTCAGGGTTCGGTTTAGACAGGTTTCACTGATATCAAAGTCTGACATTATTTTTTTTTTCAAAGTTAAATTTAAAATGATTTTTGTTAATTTTAACACTAAATATCGGCAAAAAATACATTGTAATGCCAAAGCGCCGGCGTTTGAATAATGTCAAAATTCAAATCATTGACTGGGGTAAAAACAGTAGTTTATGACGATCCACATAAACAATGCTGCAAACTTATAATAACAGAAAACATATACAGACTCAAGAACAGAAAAAAACAAGACAATAACAAAAAAATCAAAGCACTAGCAAAATAAACTCAATAAAAAGAACAGGAGTGGTATTAGGTGCTCCGAAGAGGTAAGCATGTCCTGTTCCACTAGCAGTACTTGTCATATTGCAAAGGAGAATAATCCAGTAATAGTCTAGCAACAATAATGCAGCTCTTCGACACGAGTCACAGAGAAGTTCCTGTAAATTGGTTGATTATAGAAACATTTCGAAAGTTTACATTCAACAAATCTTTCAATTTGGAATTATTTGTCTAGGTATCTTAGTATAGTCTGATTTAAAATGCGGGATATTGCACAGTCAGTTTATCGGTAAAATTTGTTTGTGTGACCAAAACCAGTATCAATAAGACTTCAGCGTGTACAGTTAAGATGTATTTTTTCAACAACACAACCAATTATTTAAATGTTCATGTCAAGGCATATCAACGAGATTGTTTTACCATACGTCTCTATTCATTTACATTTTGTGCACGTTAATGGTTTTACCGATTGCAACCAACGAACACAGGAGTCATTGGAGTGTATAGAATTCTCAATACTGAAAAGCTTGCATCATATGTAGATCTTATCATGAAATATCACCCAAATATTTAGTCATTTAATCGTATTAATTATTGCAATCAGTCAGTATATCTTCTTTGAAGTGAATATTTACAAAAACAAAAACAGTGCATTGAATTGACATAAAACTAGTATACGGCTGAGGATTAGAACCGCGGGTATTGTAAGGCTGTGTAGATTACTTTCACTGTTTCGAGACGAATGACTGTCAAGTCCGTGCATTATCATAGTTGATATCAGCACCAAAATGTTCAAACGAAAAATGACGTTCTTTAACGAAGGAAAACAACGTTTTTATTCGAAGCGTTAGACATCCTGGCAACTTCAAAACAATTTAACGTTTGTGATGTCGCAAAAGTTATATTCAGTCAGTGACCCATAAATCACTAGAAAATATATGGTCAATACATTTTGGCTGTTCAAGAAGAGAGGTTGCAGTTTAAATACTTTTTTTCAATTCTGTCATCTTGTGCACAAATTATCAGTTGGTCTATAGGTCTTTCGCTGACGCTGCTTACTGATATATATTTTGATATCCAAACCTCTCAATGAATTATCAAATAAAAATGGACATTTAGGCCTCGGGCCTTTACAAAGGTTCATATGTATTTGCCCTTTTTTTACCAATGTGAGTCTAGGTATTCCATAAGAATTTTCCTTGGGTATAATGGTACAACTAAGACGCTCACTACTGAAAGGATTGCTATAAGTATCAAATTTTGTTTTCCCTTTTATTCAGGTATATCGTATTGTGTATAAATCATTTTGTGAATCTGCTATATCTAAGGTGAATGTAAATTATCGGTAACATCTTCTCAGGTAAACTGTTAGGAACATTCATTCAACTCACTGGCCAAAAATTATTTTACATTTTCTATCTTACGAGCACGCATCTTTACATGATTTTAGAAAAACATGGAATGCTTACGCTAGCATTCATCCGTTTAATGTTACATTTTTAGTGGAGTCACGATTGATAATTTACGTTTGGTTTGGGTTTTCTTAAACTTAGTTGATAGTGTCTTTTTTTTTATTGCAAGTCGTTATCTTTGGATCATTTTTTTATAACCGTTCTAATCATGGTTCCCTTAATTTCCCTTTCATCGGATATCAGTGTAATGCTAATTGTATCGTGATCTGAATTTCTAACTTCATATCATCAAAATCAAATAAATGTTGTCTTTCGTTCGAAGGTCAAATAATATTACATGTAATATGACATATCTAGCAAACCTTTCCAAAAGATTCTCAACGCCGTTTTTACATCATTGAAACTTCTCATTTGCTCTCTGTGTTTTTTTTAATGTTAATTCTGTGATTATATTTAATATATTTTCTTTTTCTAGATAACTTTATTTCGTTTGTTTCTATTACTTTATTTATTTTTTTTTCATTTTTATACATGTTGCATTATTATAACGAATCTGCTGCTCTTCTCGTATCTCAATACGGAAAAACGGAAATAATTTCAACTCTATTTCCTAACCGATTTCCTGAGTTATACAGTATAAAATGGTAATATAATTAAAATGTTTCCTCAAATAGAATTAAAATGGCCAGTCTCTATATTATCAACAACTGTGTATACTTAATTGTTTATAGTACGGTGATTTAAGGAATGAAAAAGTGTTCCATTTATAAAAGGTAAAGCCTACAATAATAATAAATAAAAAAATATACTCAGAACATTAACAACTGTAATTGTGTAATGATTAAAATTATAATGAAGTATTAAGGAATTATTTCACAAGGTAGTATGCTGTCGTTATCGTATAGAATTCATGCATGTTATTCTATTATTTGCTTTTGTTACTTTGTATGTATGATTGTAGTCACTTAATGTTCTTTGTTGTGTATGTCTGTTTTCAATGTCTGGTCTTTGTAACTGGATTACAATCTTGATCGCCACTATAACTTAGGTTCCCTTGATTACTCTACTGTACACAAATCAGTGTCAAAATTTTTCAAAACTTTCAACAAGTAAGTGTGTTTTAACCATTCTCCAAAGAAGAGATAGTAGAAAACCATAAATATGTGCTATCCTCTTTTGGTCTCTTTACCAAAGACGATGATTGTGATCTACCATCTATGTACTTGATTTCGTAACTCCATACAAGAACGCTAAATAGCTGGATCTGCAAATGTACCACCAAACCTCTTTCTTTCAAATCTCTTAGCTCTAATGCTCACAGCTGTCAAGGAGGGTCACCGGTCGTACCACGTGAAAAATTCGAAAGATCTTCTTGAAATCCTCATTTCAAGATTATTATCAGAACACAAAAACATAAAAAAACCTATGCTTTTTCAACTCTTTATACTTCTATTCTCTATCCCGACTCAAAAACAATGTACATCTTTGTTACTCCAAAAATGACGGTTTACCTATATACAGATGTATTTCTTATTAAAGATTTCCCATTCTTTAAAAATACTATTTCAAATCTACTTTCAAATACACGGAAGAAGATGTTATCTAAATGCTGGAATTTATGTTGATCGACAATATATTTTTCCAGTGTGGCGGGCGCGTTTTTCAACAAACGTTCGGCATTCCGAAGGAAACAAATTGTGCTCCTATACTTGCTGACCTATTCCTTTACTCATTTGAGTCTGACTTTATAGCTGATATAATTCAAAGAAAGGAACATTGTCTGGCCAGATTCTATGACCTATGTTTCTGCTATATAGATGACGTATTATCGTTAAACAATCCTAGTTTCTGGGATTTGTACTGCGCATCTACCCAACAGAACATGAGATAAAGCATATTACAGACACTGTGATGTCTGATATCTTGACCAACAATTAGAGATCGATTTTAAATGAAAACTATTGATCAAACTATACGATAAAAGCGATGATTTTTTATTCCGTATTGTCAACTGTCTTTTCATCTGTTGCAACATCACTTCAACACCTGCGTACGGAGTTTTCATACGTTATATAGGAGCTTGCCGTTATTACGCAGACTTTTTGTACCGCGCTAGATTTATTACAACTAGGCTTTTGAAACAGGTTTATATTGGTACAAGGTTGAATAATCACTACAGAAAATTTACGGTCGTCTTCATAAGCTCGTGGATCGTTCCTTGATTACTTTATAACAAAAATAAAGGTTGCGAAGACATGGGTAGAATTGTTTTCATTTTTTTTTATTACAGAATGAACAATAGACTTGTTACTGGCTATTTTTGCTGTCATCCCCTAATTGAAATAGCAAATTCAACTTGTGGTGAGTGCTGTTATAAAAGTAAGAATATTTGTCTTTAAAATATTAATTCAACTGATGAAATCTGATACACCAATGACATTTGTTGTAAGAATTGGATTTTGGCCCTAAAAATGCAGACAGAAATTTGGCTTTAAGATCAGGACTGTTGGTCCCTCCAGGATATATATTTGTTTAGATAAAAGTACGCATCTCTAAAAATAATATGAAAATGCACTCGGACAAAAAATTACTTTTGTATTGGTACTAAAAAGGATAGGCACATCTTTCCAGTACAAAAACGAGATATCACCATCTTTGTCCGTAACCGAGTATAATCATTTATGATTTCGTCTTTCTATAGCGCTTTTACTGCACGTCTGGTCTTTTTATCTCGTTCTCATTGCTAGTTCCGTTATGGAACTAATAGTGTAGTGATTGTAACTGATAAATGTACAGATATAGGCTATTTGTCTTCTATCACCAAGGACACTAGCATATTTTTTTTTATTTAGGTAGAATGTGTCATAGTCTTTCAAAATTGGTATTGCTTTTGTACTTATAGACCTTATACGAATTTTGAGGTTTTGCAACACGTGTTAATTATGAATGAACATTAAAGATGCATTATAATAGAAGTGTACATGTATGGAGACCGAGAAATTAGAAGTCTGCACTAAATCTTGAACTTCATACTTCGACATATATGTTTAATGATTTAGGATTCAAACCTGGATTTGTATTCAGTGAAACACAAGGTAAGGCATGTGTTAAGTGCACAGCTGGCGCTTATGGAGTTGATTGTACAGGAACATGTGAATGTGGACCGACCCAGCGGTAACTATAACATCTGATATATTTTCTTTATATAAATAAATCTAAAACTAAAACAATGACATCAGTTGACACTCCCGTTGCCTGTTTCGGAAAATTTGTCATTTTCATGTGTAAAAGCGTAATCATGGGAACCAAGGTTATAGCGGTAATCAAAAGAATGAATGTAATCAGGGACAAAGACCAGACATGGAAAACAAACACACACAACAAAGAACACAAAGCAACTAAAATCATACATACAAAGTAACAAAAGCAAATGAGCAACTCGGACTTCACTAAAAACTGGGAGCATAATAAACGGTAAATAATTACCTAGCATCCCCTTTTTCTAAGGAATCGCACCTTCTTTTCGAAGTGTTTTGATCCGCCCATGGACATATAGCTTAGAGTTCATTTTGTGACGATTTTAAATCATTATTCCAGTCCTACGCTGCCTTCGCAATGTGGTTGTCATGATATATTTACGAAAAGCAAAATTGTTTTCAATGATATTTTTTCATTAAGATTGTATTTACAAATCTAAGATCACTTTTTTTTCTCGTCTTTGTGTTCGTCTATTTCCATCTTTTATATATGTGGGTCTTTTGTAATACAATGTATATGAAGCTTGTACAAGACGCAAAATTTATTAGAATTGTGTTGTGTGTTAATAATGCAAAATGCAAAATCGACGTACTGTAGTTAGTCATTTTACAGATTTCCATATACAATGCTCTAAATGGTCGTTGATCCCCTTACGTATGAGTTATCATTTTTTCATATATCACGGACGTGTTTCTTCCTCAAATGTGTTATGATTTTTTTCTGTAGATGTGATCCTGTTGATGGTTGCATTTCTACGCCTAAGAATAACACAGGTAGATTGTAAATGTAAATTAATTTTGTATCAATAAGTTCTTCCTATCTTCGGACCTCCCGTCTCCCTTTTCAGAATACAAATTTCAATTTCCGAATTATTGGTCTTTAAAAACGGGCGTATAATGTGCAATAATAGCACAGCTGTTGGTTTCCTACAACGGTCTTTTTCGTACAAATTCAGAAAATTGGCATTTACTGGTGAACACCTGAAATAAAAACTTTGTTATAAATCATTTTATAGGTTAGTGATCCTTTTAAGACAAAAAAAAAAAAAAAATAAATAAAATAAAATAAAATAAAATAAAAGAATAACATTTCCCTTGGAAATTCAAAAAGAATGCATTCACTACATTACTACATACACTCTGTGCTTTCTTTCAACAGCGGAAAGTGGATTTGGATCTACAGGTAGGACGGATTAATAAGTGCTAGTGTATCACAGTCGTACGCAAAATGTTTATAACTCAATAGCACATAGTGTCGCCAGATAATAAGTCCTCAGACACCTATTACAAGAAAACAAAAGCAAAATACATGAACTTACATGTTATAGTACATGTAGCTAAATTATTTTTGTATTTACACACAAAAAAAAAATAATGTCAAATTATTCCCATATTTTCCAGGTCCATTTATACAGACCTCTTTATTTTCTTGCATTTGTAATAGTAGCTTTTCATATAATTATATTTTGCGACATTCAAAAAAAAAAAAAAAACAAAACAAAACAGAAATGTTTCTCTCTTTGTTCGATTTGTAGCGGGAAGACAAAATGTTTGTCGTAACTGATGTATTTGAAAATTCGTTTTAGGCACCCCTGCCGTTATCATATTTATGTCATGCATTGCTGCTATTGGATTAACTATAGCCTTCGGTATCGCAGCCTTCAGGAATAGAGAATGGTTGATCGGTAAAATCAGGGCATGAAGTGGAATGTTTTCGACGTTTCCTAGGCTGGATATACCAACCAAAGTGGAGAAGATGAAGAATAATGTCAGAAAAAGTGAGAATTGTTATGACGACATCAATGAGAAAGAAATGATCCGTGATTTTGGGCGTTTGAAACAGGAAAATATCTGACATTTTCTGTCATTCATACAATTGAATTCATCATGAACATATGCTTGTGCGTACTGATTGCCAATAAGCGTGTAATTACTGTACATATTTGTGTGATGGATATTAATATTGAGGCCATTGATTTTCTATGAACAGTATTCATACAAATGCATTTAATATTTTGAACTATATTTTTTATAAAGTGATTCATAGTGTTACTTAGTGTTTCTCTTCATGTTTCTTTGAACCCATTCCTTAAAATGTTGGGCTGTATACATTTTGTATAGTGGAAGTAAACAAAAATACAATTGATTTCCGTCTTACATTTAGGAAGGGAAGTACACTATATTAGGTCTCGCGAGATATGATACGTGATTTATTAAACTATACTATACTGAATACAGATCTTCTAATTTCCTGTTGAAATATTTATATAAAAAAAATATTTTATAATACATAAGTTTGATTAAGCTATGTACAACTCATTTTGAGTTATGGTTTTCGACATATCCAAATGATGCACACCTAAACTCCAGGGCTATTCTTTGCTGCTGTATAAACGCCTCTTTTGTAGGGGAAACTTATTACAAAAACATGGATGTAGAACCCAGAAATGTTGGGTGATCTCATTTCGTGCCAAAAAGAGACTCTTTTAAACCAGTTATCCTTTTGCGCCAGTTTTCTTATTTCGTTTAAAGCGCTACGCATGTACCATTTTTGTCAAAATTTAATTTTCTGTTCTACTGACCACTCTATACATTTTTTTTTAATTTATATATATATTTATTTTTAAGTACCGGGAAGTGTGTTAAAACGACAAACAATATAAGTATGTATAGTAAGTAATTAACGGAAGAAGATAAAAATATTAACAAGTCCTTAAATATGATTGAAAGAGAACACATCTTCAGACATGTACATATTGAATAAGAACATAGTTCTAAAGATTGTAAGAGCCTCCGATTATAAAAGGGACTATTAACTATCGTGTGTAGCCATGATATGAGCATTGTTTGACTTTGTTTGTTTTGATTTTATAGATTAGGTGTCGTGTGCAAAAAAACATTGTTAAACTTCCAGAGCTGATGTCACAACATTACTGTAAAGAGTGCCGTATGCACAGGATTATTTCCTTCCGTATTGTTGTTTTTTTTTTAACATCCGATCATATGATTGGTACTTCACCTATTTCAGAATTCTAAAGTGGTTATTGGCAGGAATAATTATTAAAAACACATGACAATTCGACATCTCATTATATCTAAAAGTCCACTAATGAAGCTATTTGTTTATGGAAACATCTCTCCATATAAGGCAATGAAAAAAAGTCCAGTTCAAAGAATAAAATTAGAACTTTAAATAGGACCAGCATGCATGATGAAAACGACAACAATTTAAGTGAAAACAATCCGAAGAATGCATATGACTGAAAACAAGTAAAATCGAGTTTCGGGAAAATGTCAGAACTAAATAAAAAAAATGGTGGAATAGCGAATTGTATCACAAAATAATACTCGGTCAAAAATTACAAACAGGTTACAAAGCTTGATCTTGACTACGGAGAGTAATCAAGGGAACCAACGTTATAGCGGTAATCAAAATAATGTAATCCAGGGACAAAGACCAAACATGGGAAACAGACATACACAACAAAGTAACTAAAATCATACATACAAAGTAACAAAAGCAAATGAGCAACTCGGACTCTACTAAAAACTGGGAGCATGGACCAGGTGCACCGGTAGGGTAAGCGTCCTCTGCTTTTCTAGAAACACCCGCTGAGTTGCTCATAAAAAGTCAAGTCCGGAGTAGACAAACGAGGAAAGGAAAACTATGACCCGTTGAATAAATCAGTTCTCATGGTGCAGATGGATACACCATAACGATCCACGAGTTCATGATAACGACCAAAAACTTCTGTAGTGATGACTTCAATCTTGTAGCAACATAACCTTGTTCCAGAAACCTATTTGTTAGAGTTCTAACGCGACACAAAAAGTCTGCGTAGTTTCGGCAAGCTCTGGCTTAACGTATGAGTTGTTATATGAACCCTCCATATGCAGGAGCCGAAGGGATGTTGCCACAGATGAAAGGAAAGTTGACAATTCTGAATGAAAAGTCATCACGTTTGTCGTAAAGTTTGGTCAATAGTTTTCTTTTACCATCAGTTTCTAAGAATTAATCGGTTCTCATACCATCAAACGAACTAAAACATTTGAATAATACTGCATGTATATATGATATGACTATCTCTCACGTTACTCCTACCCCGCCTTTTTGCTAAATAAAAGAATAAAGATGAAAGCCTCTCATAAGATAAACATAATATTCTGAAATTAGCCGAAATTCTAAATTGTTGTTAAATACACACATTTACCTAGAAAACATACCGAAGACAGATAAGGAGTCATAGTCGTCGCAACTATACCTTAATTACCTACATGTAAGATACATGATGTCTCCATAGATGGTCTTCTTCCTTTCGTACAAAAATCTCTTTGAGTTCATCACAGTCATTCAAAATAAACTCTTTTCTTTACCTCTCACTTTACTATACTCCCTTTACAAAATAAGTCTACCATCCAACGAATAGTCCTGCCCTAAGGGAAAGAGAGAAATACTTAGGACTGGATACGGAGGCAAGGTGCTGCATTACCTTACTGGTGCAATGACAAGATCAAAAGTATAAGAAAACTTTCAAGTGAATCATGAACCTTTTCGTGGGCCTTTGCAACGTATCCATCTGTAAAATGAGAACCGATGTGTTCAGCATATCATGGTTTCTTCCCACTTTCGTCTAACTCGGCCTCGAATTTTTTTGATCCACTAGGTGGGTGTTACAAAAGCTACCTGTAGTTGTTACTTTGTACGAATTATTTTGGTTATTTTTATGTTCTTTGTTGTTTTTAGGTTTGTTTGTGTTTTAATATTGTGACTTGCGTATATTTTATATTTTCCTTGTAATTTTCATGTCAATTATTTTATGGTTTATGCGTCAATGGTTTAAACGACTATGGTTTATGCATGCGTCAACGGTTTTCAAGATTGATGATTGATATGCAATTGTGCATTATGCGTTCATGTTTATATGAACCTAGCGATAATTTGCGATATATACACATAAACTGGTATTATAGTATTAATATACGGCATTTTCCATATTGACCCTGTAACATGCCCAAGGTATTGATAATGGCCTCTGATGGCTGTAATGTCCCGATGCAGCACCGAGAGCCATTACAGACATCTGAGGATATTATTAATGACAAAAATTTCTTGAAACTTTAAACTCTTAGTAAATGTGATTCAACAGAAAAGTACATGTTTTTTTATTTCATAATGGCAATATCCGTCCATGACAAATTTGCGTCCTTTTGCGCCACAATCTATTTGTACCAGTGTTGAGTTTGCGCCACTTACATTTCACAAACGTGGACTTATTTGTGGACTAAATCTAGTACTCGATTGAATTAAAAAGTATAGAATGAACTCATCTTGCGGGCATGAAATGAAATATAGGAAACGTTTGAGCATCCAAGAAATATAATGCTGCTCTTTGTCCATTTTGAAGAATTCATAGGATATAATGTTTATGGTCGTCTAGATATAACTTAAATTGATTTCCTTTTACTGGTTATTCTTACTTACTTACTAATACTTACTGGTGCCGTGAAAACAATTTAAAAAATGAAACGACAGACTTCACCATTTTAAATGTATCGTCTTGCATGCTGTGAATAACGACCCGTTTGATGATTCTAGATATATGCCCGCCTGTATTTGGAAGCATTTCGGATAGTCCAATGATCGTCATTTATTGATTTTACGCATTGTGTTATACCAAAGTAGTTGGAATTTGAATAAAATTAAAAATCACTTTTTCAAGAGTGCGGGGAAGCAGTCATTTCATGCATGGTAAGAATTCAAACCGGCAACATAACCAAAAGCCTTATTTATTGAACAATAGATAAACATACAATGTACTATTTCCGCACACAATTTGAGTGTGCAATTAATTTGCTTAGCCAAGTACAAGGAAAAATTTCCTTACCAAATTAAAATTTCAAAATGGTTGTTCGTTCAATGCGATTGTACATATTTCTTTTCGTTGTTTGTTGTTCCCGAACAGACGAACAATCCCGTGTTTGCTCAAGAAGAAGGTAATCTTGTTTTACTGGTATTATAATTTCTCTGTATATAGTTTATGTTGTATTTGAATCGTTTGGCCAATTTCAATTTGTATATTTAACCAAGGAAACAATCAATGGATGTTTGGCCCTTTACAAGAAAATACAACCAGGATCGTGCACTTAGTGTACCGGAATGCAAAGCGCCTCCTGGAATTTTAGAAATATCTACTTAGTTGTTCACTAAGAATCGTTGTAAATGTGTACTTGAACTTGCATGTTGCAAATGTGGGAAATATATGAATACAAGAGTTGACAAGGAACATGCAATTGCGATATGGCAATACGATAAATTTTAGTTTTACTCGTGCTAACGCTGGGTTTAATAGTCACACAACTTGATATAATATCCATAATACAAGTATAAGCTTTCCAAAAAAGCTTGCGTACCGTTGTCATTTAGTTTTTGAGTTTGTTTTCCAGGATTATTTTTTGAAACCGATTGGTTTGTTTGTTTGTTTGGGGTTTAACGTCCGAGCAGCATTATTTCAGCTATATTCAGACAATGAACATGAAATGGATGATAAAATGAAATGAAATGAAGAAAAAAAGAGGGGTCACAAGGATAATAGGGTCGACAAATTTTGATGGCCACTGGAAAAAGGGGGGATGGGTAAGGTTGGGCAATTTAGCCTCCTGTGGCGGAGCGCAAAGGTTCCTACTCCTATCGAATACCACAGCAGGGTTTTTTAACGTGCGAGGAACGTGGCATCTTTCCCAACACGGTGCACCACTATGGTTTGCGGTCAGGTTTTCCGTATTATAGCCTGACAACCCCAGCATGCAACACGCCAGGGGTACCCCATTCCACCACCTGGGGTACACATCCCAGTTGCTCTGTTGGCAGAGCGCCTAGCCCCCGGCTAGGTTTCTGAGCACTATTTAGTTGCCTTATACGACAAGATTAGCGCTGCTGCAGGCTTATTCTTTTAACACCCGGACCTGCACGGCCGATTGGATGTAGATGTTTTCTCGGTCATTTAATTTAAAAAATGTTTAACTACTGAATGATTTGAAGTTATTCACAATCTCAGATAGTTCATGTAACCCAGTTCGTATTTTTAGACATTTGGCTTTCACAATTCACGGACGTATCATTTTTCAATTGGTATGGGGTAGGGCCGGGCAGGTCAAAATGTAGGGGGTCATTTTTTTTATCTGTGATGCGGGGATAGGTCAAAATATAGGGGATACAGTTTTTTTCTGTGATGGAAAAATGGGATAAGTGTTGTTTGACTTATTTTGTAGTAAGGGGGTTGGTGGGGGGGGGTTTCAATTATTTATCTATATTATTTAGTTTCGTTTAAATGGCAAAAGGAGGGGGTAATTATTTTTTTAATCACACGATGCAGCAACTCAAGAAAGATAAGAACTTATTTTTGATAATTCTCATTAAAAAGGCATCTCTAATGAAGAATTGTCAATCAAGCCATACAACTTTTTTTACAGTTAGAACAATGTACATATATCACTTGCCTTGTATATCTTTCATTTATTCAACTATTATCCATCTGATGCTTAAATTTGTACAGTTATAAAATCAAAGAGGTCGGAGTTATCCCCATAAGAACTGTCACCAAGAATGTCTTTTCCGGTTCTTTCTCGCTGGATATACAATCTGGTTTTTCTGTTCTATCGTCCTTGATGTGTTAGAAATGCTAATTTCTCCCATGGTATTGTTGATTTTTGTTTTGTTTTTGTAAAATGTGATTTAAAATATTTTGCTGTCTCTTTGTCAAAGTAACGACAAGAAGTCATATTTTTGCTACATTTCTCTCTGCCCCTGCAGCAGCGCTAAGCTTGTCGTAAAAGGCGACTGCATAGTGCTCAGAACCCTAACCGGGGGCTAGGGCACTCTGCACCAGAGCAACTGGGATGTGGGCCCCAGGTGGTGGAATGTGGAACCCCTGGCGTGTTGCATGCTGGGGTTGTCAGGCTTAAATACGGAAAACCTGACCGCAAACCATAGTGGTGGACTGTGTTGCGAAAGATGCCACATTCCTTGCATGTCAAAGAACAATACTGTGGTATTCTCCCGGAGTAGGAACCATAAGGCTCCGCTACAAGAGGCTAAATTGCCCGTCCCTACCCATCTCTCCCTATTTCCAGTGGCAATCAAAATTTGTGGACCCCATTGTCCTTGTGTCCCATCCCTATTTCATTTCATCATCATTTCATGTTCATTTTATCATCAATTTCATGTTCATCGGCTGAATATAGCTGAAATATTGCTGCTCGGACGTTAAACCCCAACAAACAAACAAACATGTCTTTCTTGTCTCGGTCTTATAGTCTATAATCCTTTAGTACTTAAGGTAGATCATACCTATTACACGGAGCATTCTTTTCTGTCATCTTGCGAAATCATACAGACATATACGTTTTCTATAAACTAATAGTGTTTGAAATGAAGTGAAAATTAGAATGGTAAAATTAAAAACTTTTTTTTACAATAGCTTCTTTCAAGGGGAGATAAATCGCGGGAAAATCTTTCAAAGGTAGATAATTGGAAGGAAAATGTCCATTTGAAATTTAAGTTTATTTAATATTGCAAAAAAAGTTTGTAAAGCACATTTTCGTTTTGAATATGCAAGAATGTCAACTAAGTGTTCTTCATATAAAGTTATAAGAAATGTTATCTACCACCATTTAGAAGTTTGCGAAATATTGAAAATTCCCTTAAAAAGCCATATAATATATATATAGTGAGAAGGCTCAAGTATCTCAAAATTAGGTTCAGTGATCTATGTTTTTTAAGATTAAAATTCTAAAGTATGTTCATTTAATGCCATCTTTAAGAAAAAACTAGGCAAATTTATCTACTAAAAATATGTATGATCTACCTTAAGTCACTTAGTTTTATTTTGAATATATGTAAATTATCCCTTAGAGAATATTTTTATCCGTTTCTGTAGAAATGAATAATCTTGGTGAGTGCTCTGATCAAGACAGGGGTAAGTTATATAAATGGCTCTACAATTTTGAAAAATCAGGGACCTTATAATTTTTGATATCAGGTGGATCGAGTTTTTATGCAAAAGTACATTGGAGATAAAAAATATCACGGGGATAAAAAAATCAGAAACTTTTTTAGAAATGACCACCCCCCTAACCAAATCCAGGTAAAAAATATGTTTCTTAAGTTGGTGTCTTACTACCAGTCTCCTGTTGATAACAGAAGTTATACATTCATACCTGTTAATTGATACAATGTAGTACATACTGTTAAAAAGTGTTAGGGCAGTTTGAGTTGTTAAGTACTGTACCTCAGTTTTGGCAATGAACTTTTTTTTTGTGTATGAATGAATGGCTACCGCTTTTTCTATGTTAGAATGCCTCTAATTTTGTTTCGCAAAATGAATGACTTTAGGGATGTCTTGATGCAATGGTAATTAAATGAATGGAAATAAGTTACTAGCATGAAAACTGAAGACGCACAAACGGACGGACAGCACGATCGCCATAAACATCCTGGTTTTCAAGCAAGGGAGTATAATATATACAGATTAACAATAAAATCTACCACACACAGAATAAGACATCAAAAAGACATGTTTTTTACATTTAATACAAATGTCCAATAAATGTTTTTTTGAATGAAGCGTTATCAGACAATTTGTGATGAAAACAACTATACTTACAAAAACTTTTTCTTGGGTCAAAAGGCCGATCAATAAAATATATATATTTTTTAAATTATGACTACATTTAACTGTTCTAAAATTCAAACATTTAGCAGTATCAAAAACTTTCTTACACCATGACTGTTTTAATTTATCACATAACCCTTGTTTTACCATATGAGACAATACTAAATTATGTGGTACATTCTATGTAAATTTCAGAAAGACTACTAGAATTCTAGAACTAATTTCCCCGAAAACACCATGACCTTCATTTACAGGTACATTGTATGACTTTGCCTAGGGACTGTGTGAACGCTTCGATGCTTTACACTGTCCATGAGAGACCACAAATGATAGCAAAGGGCGTTAAGAAACCCCTCAGTCCATTATGTATCAAAAATACCACATATGAGTGCAAACCAATTATCACAGATTTATAATGCACGAAGTTAAGGGTGTAACGGACACACAGAAAGTGTATTTTTTTTTCAACTTTATTGTTATAGTGTTATTTAACAAGGACAGTTTGACAACATTTTATATCACAAAATTGTACAAAGGTATTTATTAATATATATTTACTTCGATTACAATTATGGGATCACTTACGTGGAAGGTTTGATCAAGAGTTTATCACCAAAGTAGAAAGGACAGATCACTTGAATGTTCATGGACAAGGACTTGCTTCCACTGTCAAATATGCAACTCGACTAGTTACATACTAGATGGTCTGCACATTTGATAGTTGTAGTAAGCTCCTGTGTTAATATTTTCTTTTTATGACTGAAATTGCAAAGTGTGTCTCAGGTAACAGGCCCTCATTTTATCTTGGCGTCATCTTTTCCACTTCTTGCACTTACTGTAGTTTTGCTGAAGCATTTGAGATGTTTGGGTAAAATGTAGATATTCTGTCAATATACAGATTTTATCATAAAATGGCGATCAACTGATAATTGTTCGCCGTCGTTTTATTTAAAATGAGAAGCTTGTCTGAGAATGTGACACGCTAATGAAATATTTTCATCTTTGATTCGGTTGAAAATATCTCATTTATGACAAAATCTCATTAGTTTGGGCACTCATCATATGAAGTATAGGCAGGAACGACACGAACTTAGTTAGACAATAGTAGTTGTAATTTTGCAAACAATTGAAAGTCTATGAAACTAATTGAATTTTTCAGAGGTGGCAAAAATTATTCTTTTTACATAGAGTGTTCTTTATTTGCAATCCCTGCCACTAGGCCAATTTGACTATATATAATAGCTTTCGTTAACCAGGAAATAATTGATAATTGATTTTGTGATAATCGATATTGTTTACTTCCTTAATATCCCTACGAACTGGCAGGTCTTGAAAAGTTTCCCTTTGACGTATACATCTTCCGCTTTGGATATTATAACACCTTAAATTTCTCACAACTGACGACAAGTAGAGTTTGTATGTGGTTCAACGATTTTTTTTATTGCTATGTTCTTTAATTGTCATTGTGAACAAAAAACACAAAACAAACATAAAACAAAACATATACACATGATTTGTTTTTGAGCGAAAAGATCTTTATTAATTTATATTTGATTTCAATGCTGCTGATGAGAGGTTACAGTCCCTGTATGGTATAAACATCCCGCTTGCCCCATGCCCCATTCCCCATAGCCCCATCCCCCATTGCTCATTCCCCATTGCCCCATACCCTATTCCCTATAGCCCCATTCCCCATTGCTCCATCCTCATTGCATCGACTTATTTCCCGTTGTCCAATGCCTTTTCCCATTCCGAAAGGAAAAAAAGAGTAAATGTTTTATCAAACACATATAATGCATTAGGATGTAGAAATTGTTGTGCAATCAATATTGATTTTCGAATCTCGACGGCGAACTCGGGAATTATCGAAATCTCGCGATATTTGCATTGTTTACATGTATTATCGCCACTCCGAGCTGCATGAGAAATAATCATGCAAAATATTCTTAAAACTATAGATACATGTATAAATTGTGAATGAATTTGATTTCTAAAATTATTTTTAAAAATGTTAAAATTGTCCAGATAAGATTTTTGTTGATTGTTGTTATACATATATTTCAAACTACATTCTTGTATATTACAATGTAAATGAGTGCGAACACATAAAATTACCCTAATGGTCCTATATAATTGTTTTAAAATGTGAAAATTGATACATTTTTTTCAATCAAATTTCTCAAAAATAATATATTTCTTCAGATTGTAAGGGTGCGAACAATTTTAATTTCAATAATGGTCCCAAATTATTGTTACAAATATTAAAACTGGCAATTTTTTTATCCAGTTGGTGGTTGCGACACTCATATTTCAGTCAAAAATCTGCAAAATGACATATTTTTGCTAAGTGAATTTGCTTTTTTAATATACCTGTTAGTCTAAAATAATTGTAAAAATGTTCAAATTGTATATATCATTATTATGTTGATGGCTTTGATACATATATTTCAGACCAAATTCTTGAAAATGAGATATTATTTGCAAATTGAATGCTTGCATATACTTGAAATATCCTTAATGGTCTTATAGTAGTGTTTAAAATGTTAAAATTGTCCAAATAAGCATCATGTGTGGCTGTGATACATTTATTTCAATCAAATTTCTCAAAAATAACACATTTCTTCAGATTGTAAAGGTGCGAAAAATTTTAATTTCAATAATGGTCCCAAATTATTGTTAACAATATTGAAACTGGTAATATTTTTATCCAGTTGGTGGTTGCGACACTCATATTTTAGCCAAAAATCTGCGACACTTGTAATAATTAAAAATTACTCTAAAACAAGTTTGTTTAAAAATTATTTCAATTGCTGTCATAGAATCATGATAGGTACATTGCCAGCGGAAAAAGAAGAACAATTTTTTTGATGGACCAATCAAAATTATTCCCTCGCCCCATTCCTATTGCCCTATTCATTTACCCCATTCCGAATGCCACATTCCCCATTCCCCATGCCCCATTGCCCCATGCCCAGTTGGCCCATTCCCCATTGCCCAATACCCCATAAAATGGAAAGTTTATCGCATACAGTTACTGTACTCCTTGAAACACGTGTACAGAATATTTGCAATTTTATATGATTAGTACTTTCGAATTTTATAACCACTGGATCGATGCCACTGCTGGTGGACCCAAGGTCCCGAGGCTATTCACCAACCCAGTAGTCAGATTTGTCTGACCACAAATCATTTATATATACTTTATTTGCAGTAATACATATTTCAAATTCATGAAACACCATGACTTAATCTCTTGGATAGCACAAGGTAGAAGTTCTCGAATTTGCTTTCTATTTCTATACTTTTGGATTTTAGAACTTCTTGGTAATAATTTTTTAGATTAAAATCGTCATTTGTATTCAATGGGAGATTACACCTTGAAATACGTGTAGAGCATATCGAAATTCGCAACATTATGAGAGTGGTACTTTTGTATTTTACATTTATTTTATCATTGTTTTTTGGTTTTAAATAATAAGGTCATTTACTTTTTAAGCACTTTTTAAGTATTCTGCGATGGATAAAATTGGACCATTCTGAACTCAAAAAACAAATAAAAGTCAAATTTGTTCCTAAATAAATTTCCTTTGTCATTTACTTTTCTTTCGCATCACACGGGGAAGGGGGACATAAAGTATTTAGTAACATTTAGGAAAGTCCCTCAGGCAAAACTTCACTTTTTATCTTTTTTTAATAATCCCCATAACTACAGTTATGTTGGTATGTCTGGTCGTATATCTCCCTCAAAATACGCAGATGTTTGAAAGAAGGTCAGGAGAATTGGATAATAGTCGAACAGAAGGACACACGTACGATTACTGTTGTACTAATTTATAAGTCACAGTTTTTTTTTTTAAATTAATATTCTTGTGCTCTTTGTCATCAACGTACTAGAAGAAAAAAATTCAGGAAATGTTTACTTTTAGTTTGATTTCAAAGGATTATCATCGTTTTGTTTTCCATGGATTTTACCTTTGATCTGGAGTCTTTCTTGTTTCTCTCAACAGTATTAACTGTTTCTGATTTATGTTATATGCTTTTGCATTTGTTGCTTTTACTGCCAATTTCACTACTTAAAACTGTAGGATTAAATTACAGTTTCTCTGTGAATTATTAAAACTCATTTAACCTTAATATATACATGATTGTAAATTCATGATATGTGTGTATGTTCATCAAAAATAGCCAATATAAAGCCGAGAAAGTGTGCTTTAAAAAATTATATTTTTAATGTTTTTGAAAAGTGAAGAAATTGCTTTTTAAAAACAAAAATGGCCTTTATCAACTCTTAACCAAACTATGTAAAATACAAGTCAATAGATAACACACCTTTCTGGAGGAATGCAAATTTTTTAGAATTTCCATTAGCCGTCCAAAATTTGAAACTGTTTGATAATAATGATAATAATCAACATATAACGATGATAAGTTTGTCAAATGGACAACAATTCCACCTGGATGAAAATATCAACCCAAGTGATGCGCGTGTCTTGATCTCAGTTCTGATATTAATAATGGCAAGCTTATTACTAAATTTTACGATAAAATGAATAATTTTTTATTCATTATTATTAATTATCAATTTGGTTTTACTTCAACAAGGTTTTCGAAACTACAAGCTCGTAAAACATTCACAAAACACTTCAATCGACAGAAGGAACTAATTTTCAAGACAAAACCATTTATTTAGAGTCTTGTTTATATCTGTTCACACTTCACTTTAAATCCATACTAGTTTTCCCTGTGAACGGATCTCTAAGAAAATCGAGCCCATCCAACATTTTATTAAGTATTGATTTAAGACAATATATGTGGGAGACAAAATGCGGAATTGTTTGTTCGAGGATAATGATAATGCTTACTTAGAGGTTATGATACGGAACATCGGAATTAATAGTAATTCGAAGGTTAGATTTTACCATGCTTAATACAAAAACTTACAAGAACAATGATACCGCTGACTGACGTCACTGTCTCAACCTGTAAATGATACCTACAAAGATAACACGTGTTCACGTGTGGGTAATATCATAAGAAGAATTATAACAATTTACCTTTTGTGTTATTATTCATAAAAAAATAATTTACATATCTTATAATTTCCCCGTATATTTCACAAGAATCGATCTTTTCGCTCATAGTAATCATTTGGTTCCTTCTGCAGTGTTTTCAGGTGAATGTTGTCCTGCGAATTAATTTGATTGATTGGTTGTTTAACATCCGACCACAGGTCAAACCTTTTAGTACTCTTGATCGCCATTAATGATAACTTGGGCATGTTCGGACCAATTATTCATGGAGTCTGGTTCAACACGGTGTAACGTTGGAAATTGTGAAATTACATTAAAAGTTAGTCATTTATACTTCAAACGATATTCCTCACTATTTTATCTTTCTTACTTTTTTGACAGTTGGGTATTTGTACATTAATATTGTAAAATATGCATGTTTATATGTATACCAATGTTTCTACATAGGTTTAGCAGAAATAAAGTATACAAGAAAGTATATATACATAATAACTCTTTACAGGAGAAATGGTGAAAACGAAATAACGACCTACTACTGTTGTCGTCCTCTCGTAGAGACACAGGGAGTTTGTGGTAAGTTAGTGTTTTGTAACCTAGTTGTACATTGGTTCCTTTAATTGTATTAGTTTTGTTTTCTGTTTGGTAAGGGTTGTCTTTGTCGTAATATGTTTTTGTTTTAATTCATGAATTCGTTCACACAACTAAACTAGTTAGTATATGCCTATTTCTTTAAGGGTGTCCGTATGGCCAAAGATATAAACCAGAAATAAGTTCCTGCCAAAATTGCTCTTATGGACACTATGGTAAAGACTGTAAGTCATCCTGTAACTGTCAGCGTAATGAAAGGTAAATATATACTTGTTTTATATGATCTTAAATTCTTTCAATTTAAAGTACGTTTCGATCTGCAAAAAAAAATCATTTTTTATTTTTTTTCTTCTAAAAATACCTTTATATACTCTTTTCTCTTGCCATTACTATTTTGTTTCACTAGTACTTTTGCAACCATACTAAAACATAAAATGAATGCCATAACTTCATCACCCCACCCCCCACCCTCCAAAAAAGAAGGAAAACACAGAGGACTCCATAACAGCTTATGACTTAATAAGGCAATGCTACTTGTACAACACATTTACACTGAAAATAAGATGGACAAATATTTTAAATTGCAAACTTCAATTATTTTTTCATTAAAGTTACAAACTTATTTTCACTCAGACATAGATAAAATAGCATTTAAAATTTGGTTAAAAATAAGAAAATGGTAATAAAAGTCTTATTCTTAGGCAGATTACAATGACATTATTTGGCAAAAATTGATGTGTCAATAAAATGCATACAATACAAAGAAAGTTCAATTCTCGCTATTGTAACAGAAAGAGTTTTTTTTATAAAATTACCTATTTAAAACTGACCAAAAGAGGTAACTCTAACTTATTCAGGGTATAGTCTATTCATCAAATAACTGACTGACAGATACAATTAAAGACAACTAACTTTTTTGTTCGATACCAGGTGCTGTATAATTCATTTTGATATTTATTTCCAATATATTACAAAAATGCTATCATTATAACAGATAGACTTTAAACACAGAAATTAACTTAAAAACCCTGGAGTTATCAAGGGAATGTAGCACTGCTTTACACACACACACACACACACACACATATATATATATATATAGACGTCTTAGAATGTGACGACTCTATTCGCTACACTGCTCCATTAGATCAAATTACTACAGTTAACGTAAACTTAAAGAAGGGTCTGAAAAATTCCCAACGGTTTTAGAACTGTCAAATTTGCGATTCAAATTGTTGGTCGTTCCCTTTGCGGGACACTGCCTGCACAAAGTCCAGCGCCCTAGACCACTCGGCAAGCTACGACCAAAAAATTATTACATCGTTGGGAATTTTTCAGACCCTATCATAAGTTTACATTATCTTCCCTGAATCAATTTGATCCAACTGAGCATTGTAGTTAATAGAGTCATCACATTCTGAGACGCTTGTATACATAAAAACAATATGACAGTAATGTCAGGAGTGCAGTAGTAAAATAACAAATCATTCTGCAAAAAGGTTAGACAAATTACTGAGCAAAACATTTGAATTTCATTTATCAAATTCTTTTTCAAACCTTTGATATCTGCTATACCATTCTTCTTTAACTACTGATTAATTCAAAAAATTGTTCAATCTAAATCAATTTACAATAAGAATGAACACAACAAAGTGTAAGCCACAGGCCACAGATATTCCAAGTCAATTTTATCTGTACTCGAAGTCACATACACCACATTTTCGATTTGAAGCTCTATTTTTTAAACTGTCGGGACTTACGGCTACAGTTGTCTCTCTTTTATTTAATCTGAAGATAGTTCGCATGTATGCATGACGTGATAGTTCCAACGAGTCGTTCATTGGCTGAAATCGTGCGTAACAAATCCTTACTGGAAAATCCTATACTAATATCCACCATGTTGGTTTCTACGGGATGATTTGTTTACAAACGAAGTTCGTAAGTTCCCGTCGAACTCCGGTGACAATCGTCTGCTTGATCAACTTCTCGATGTTGTACGATGTTTGCGTAGAATAAATCCGAGATATCCGAATTAGCGCCGAAATGCATTCTGGGTTCTTCGGTTTTTGGACAAACTATTTAAACGTAAACAACATCTCCTAGCAACCCGATCACTGTAAACATGGCCGACTTTTGATAATGTAAATATTGGGACCGAGAATTAAAATCTCACCGGAATTAAATGATTCAATGTTTAGGGAGAAGCCGTTTGGCAAAACGAATTAGCAAGTCATTTAAGACAATTTAAACGACGGTAAGTGTCAATAAAGTCGTAGACAATATTTTTATTCAAATTTTAACAGTATCTTATTTATGTGACGCCGAGTATAATGTTATCTTCTCTTTCAGAAAATCCGTAAGGTTTTTTGAAGTAGCTTATTTATATGTTTTAAGTGTTTTTTTTCAGGTGTGATTTTAAGGATGGCTGCGTGGACATAAGTACAACCACAAGGGGTCCAGGTACTGTTACTGTTAATGTGTATTTCTTTTGTTTCCTAGAAAAGATAAAATTTTACTTACAATTTAGCTTAAATCACTGTAACTTTAATAAGTGTATAATTTTTGATACTTACGTGATTTATTGTATTTTTTTTCAGTTACCGATTCTTCTACTTACAATTAAACTTAATTTCTTTTGCGACATTTTTCATTTTACATATGAGTTTAAATATTACGGCTCCAAAAATGTAGACTCTAAAGACAAGGGTGAAACATTTTTTTTGGTTTCAACGAATTGTTACTCGTTATAAAAATATCTTTACATTCGGTGTATTATAAACTATCATGCCCCTGTATGATTCACAAAATATGTGTCTAATTAAACTGGTCGTATTGTGATCGTTCCATTGAGAGAAGTTTTTGGACAAATAAAATCAACATTAAAGCCTAAATCAGTAGCTGTCAAAGTATAAACACATAAAATTGCATTAAAATTTGTATCAAAGTGGAATTGATAAGATTGTACAAAAAATACGTGTACAATAAATATGTTTAAAACAAGGGTTTTAGCTAATCTACATCTGACCAGTGCTATCACTTACTTTAGTCGTACGTGATGAAGTGACAGGCTTACAAAACGAAGAACAAAGAAAAAACACGGAAGGTAAGATGAATATTCAAGCAATTCCAGATTTTACTGTACTCCTTTTATCTATGGTAAAGTGGTAATAAAATCCGTAAACAGACTCTCACGATTCTGTGACAGAGTGGATATGAATTAAGCCTCTGGTAGCTAAGGGTAAAATTATGAAGTCATTTTACAACTGAGGAAGTCAATCTGGAATGTCCCCTGAAAACTGACCTCAGGAAGTGGATTTCAAAACGAAATCTCATATATAGAAACAGAATAATCAAGAATCTTGCAGAAATCTAAAGAATGTAATCCAGGGACAAAGACATGACACGGAAAACAGACATCTATGACAAAGAACATAAAATAACCAAAAATAATACATACAAAATAACAAAAGTAAATGAGGCCATGTACGAACACCGGAAGGTTAAGCGTTCTCTGTTTTCCTAAAGAGTTCCTCAAAACATATCAAATCTGGTTAAGACTAAAGTGGAAAGGGAAACTATGAAAAGTTGAACAAATCTGTTATCAAGGTGTAGATAGATACACCGTAGCAATTCACGATTGCGAGTTCATGATGACGACCATAGCTCTTCTGTAGTGATGACTTCAATCTTGTAGCAACATAACCTTGTTTCAGAAGCTCACTTTTAAGAAGTCTAGTGCGGTACAAAACATCTGCGTATTTACGGCATAACGTATGAGTATATGTAATATAAAATTCCACACACAGGTGCTGAAGGGATGTTGCCAGAAATAAAAGGAAAGGAAAAGTCTGCTTTTGTCGTATATTTCGGTCAATAATTTTTCTTTACCATCAATCTCTGTGTGTAGGTTAAGATATTAGGCTGACTTCACTGTTTCTGAAGTATCCCTTTTCTGAAATTCTTTGGGGTGGATGCGATGCGATGTATAAAATCTAAAACTCCTACACAAGATTGGACCGGGTAGAAATATTTCTGTGTGCCGGCAAGTACAACATAACGACTTTAACCATGTGATTGTACTGTTCACGGCAAATTAAAATCCATTCTTAAGAACTGGTGTTGGAGAATTCTCTCTTTACTTAAGACTGTAGTTCATACAAATAAAGCAAAATTAAAAAAAAACGGTATCAGCAGGCTCCCTGAAGATGAAACGCTGGAAACAGTGCAGGAAAAAGTACAATAGTAGAGAGACAGTAAGTGGAATGTGTGAGAAGAATTACCATAAAAAGCCTTAAAAGAGGAGACAATAACTTCTTAGAAATTAACGTCAATAAGTGATACACGTTTGGACAAACAGACTTTCCATAGTGTGTTACGACTGTGGTTGATATAAGTCAAAGGGTCTTAGATACGATTTTAGTTAAAGATAACAGAGAGGAATAGTGGCTTGTTTTTAATTATTACATGTAATTTCAACTCGAAATCGACATAGACAAACACTGGCTACTGAGTTGGGTCCAGTATATATGTATCACTATATGAACCTGTCAGCAAGAAAATCACATGCGGGGGTATTTGCACCGGACCATACATTTTGCACCGATCCATGAAGAAGTAGACCGAAAACGTGCATAAGAGTAACCAAATACTACCAAGTCAAAAGAATCCCTAACCTTTTAGAATGCCAAATAAGCAAAAACATCGCCAAGTTCGATCCAAGTCTGATTAATAATGTATATGGAGTCCAACAAATAAAGTTGAAATTGAATGCATTGAAGGCGAATAAGCAAGAGATATACATCCCCTTGTAGGCAAAGGACAAAAATACTATAGTAACAAAAACCTATGTCGGAAAGCATGAAACGCCTTGTGATGTACAAAGAAAGCAGTCTGAGCCGACCACAAGGCAGAGTAAACTGGGGTGTCCGAAGAATAAGCTTACCTTTAAAAACAATTTCAATCAATGAGAGACTCCTTTGAGGTTTATGCTTACTGCGAATGGTTCACAGAGAAAACCAAGTGTTAATCGGGGCTACGTTTTGGACTGGTTATCTATTCTGTTGGACGAAATGCTGTAAAATTATCCCAAATTAAAATTTGGGCACGACAGGATATTTAAACCCAGTAAATTATGCAACTGGGTTGTTCAGCCCGACAAGCAATACACAGCAGATAATCGGAAGCACATACTATCTAGATCATTTTGTCAACAGCAAGGAATTGACGAAGACGCTAGTACTATTGTGAGAAGTTTGTTTTGGTTTCAACACTGTATTTTAGAATGGAAGAGATATGGTCCAGTTGTATAACATTAGTGCTTAACAGAATAAGATAAATATGAGATTTATTTCACAAGAATTATTTGAAAAAAGAGTCAAGGAAATGGTTCCTCAATGAAATAAACATAATAGTTGTTGACAGACTGGTCAATATCGTGATATTAAGAATGCCCGTAGGACAGTCAGTCTAAATATCACGATATTGACCAGTTTATCAACAACTATTATATCATCAATAGATCCGTCTGTACGTTCGAACAGTTGTGGTAACATTTTCTTAGCTTCTAATTTGTAGGGGGTGGTGTCATATTTGACACTAAGCTTCATCGCCATAAGTCCTATGTCTTCTAAGTATGTGTTTTATCCTTTAGGTGCAACCTTTATGTTTAACAAGATCAAGAACATATGATCTTATCATATTCTAGGAAGATGTTATAATAAACATGATAATTTTAAATTGTTTGATTTAAAAGAGTAATCAAGGGAACCAAGGTTATAACGGTAATCAAAAGAATGTAATCCAGGGACAAAACCAGACATGGAAAACAGACATACACAAAAAAGAACATAAAGTAACTAAAATCATACATACAAAGTAACAAAAGTAAATTATTCTTTCAACCTATTCAACTCAAGTGTTTTAGGAAATGAATATTGCCCGCACTTCACTTAAACACCATTACACAAATTTTAAGAGGGCGTCCATGCAGAACCTATGCAGTAATTGGCACAGCAAAATTTTGTTTCATCGATTCCATACCACAAATGCATCCTTCCTCACAAATGAATGTTGGTTTTTGAATAACTGCAACGGTTAAAGAAAAACAATTATAAAGAAAGCACTAAAATTCAATGAAAAGACACAACTCTTTTATTTTGTGCAAAATGTGGTTGCTTTCTTATGGAACTTATAATTATTTTCTGAAACTTCCAATTTCAATATAAACAAATCTTATTATTCGACCCACATTTGATAAAAACACTACATTGGAAAAAAACATTTCAGTGGGATAAAATTTACAGAGATATAACACAACATTACTTTAAGTACATTTAGAATATTATCCATGTATGTTTATTGATATGAATGATTTCATTATAGAATCCTTTTGGACCACACACTCATCGTATATTTATATAAGTGGTATTTTAGTAATTGTCATCGTTATTTCCATCATGATACATATTGCCATACATATAATATTACATCGAGGTAGAAAACAACAGACAAGCGTCCAACAAACAAACAGCAATGATTTGGAGTATGAAAACCAGTATGAGGAAATTGAAGAAAATGTACTAGAAAGAAATCTTCAACAAGAAATACCAGCACAGGTCGATAATTTGGAAATTAACAACACTGACGCAATAGAAAATAAAGATGATGGATATCTTGACCCAGTTGTTCATTACATGACACCAAAACTCTTTTCTCAGACTTCTGAGAACAGCAACTCCGGATCAGTCGCTGATATGTCCTCTGACTATCTTTATCCATATATGCCTATTCTAAAGGGTTCAGCTGAATCTCATGAATATACAGAGTCATATCTCAGTGAGTAAGGAGTTATTGTATATGACCTGTTCTTGAGACAGGTGGTGTCGGAGGGCCCTTTTTATCGTTCATTTCTTTCCAACATTTATCGCAGTATTTGCATTTTTTGGTCACAAAAATAAAAATAGTATTGTATTTTTATCTCTCTTTTTTATTTTAACTTTTCCGTCCAGATATCGTAACAGTGTAAATACATTTTGTTTATATAAAATAAAATAAAAACAAAACAAAACAAAAAGAGTTGTAGTAGTTCCACAGAATTTTTCTATCGCATATGTCATCTCGCAAGTGACAGAGAATCGGCGGAAGTTACCCTTACCAAATCAAATTCACTTTGTCACTAGCCACTATGCACAATAATGCATATAATGATTATGTAGATTAGTTAATCATCTATATATTAAATTCAAATGATTGATATATATATATTGGACAAAAATGAACTTCCTGTGCGCAGCTTTGTATTCAAATACTAGATTACGAAAAATAATCTAAGTTATGTAATCATGTCAGCTCAGTTAATGAAGGTGCTTTTATCGTGTTTAAGGAAAGAATTTATTTCTTAAATCGTATACAAAAGCCAAACAAATACTGTACTATACTTACTACAGTGAGTTGGTGCATTTGACTAAAGTGTTTCTTTATTGTCTGAAATATTGAGTATTCGTATTACCAGCGTCGCATGCCAGACTAACGATATACTACTATGTTCATCCAGATAGGAGCACAGAAATGCGTCAGGAAAGTAAATGCAAAGTCAAAATGGCATTTAATTAAGATATGCAGTTAATAACTAAAGAAAGTTATATTTACATTATCAGTAAGCTTAGGTATTCAATGTTTTAATGGACAACCGTTTTACAAAAAAATGTACCAAACCTATCTCGCCTGTTTCAGTTATCGTCCCTTTTTTCAATTACTTAATAAACGTAACAAAAATGTAGAAGTCCGATGCTTGGTTGGTAGTAGGTGGTGCCTTACTCATTCTTTTTTCAGTAGGTATGCAGAAGGTGTGCAATTCATGGTAACGCTTACGCCACTTAGACATTGACATATCTTTATGGGGCAAAACTAATTTTATGTAAACGGATGTCATGTTAAAATATTTCCGTTATGGTATTTATTACTGACAAGTACAGTGAAAACTGTCTAAATCGAATCCCTTTCAGACTTAACATTTATTCGGTTTCGAAAGGTGTTCGGTTTACCCAGATTAAATTATATTAAAATTGATACAAGAGGACGTCAAGAAGTATCTGGTTAAGGCAGGTTTTCGAATTATTCAGGGTTCGGTTTAGACAGGTTTCACTGATATCAAAGTCTGACATTATTTTTTTTTTCAAAGTTAAATTTAAAATGATTTTTGTTAATTTTAACACTAAATATCGGCAAAAAATACATTGTAATGCCAAAGCGCCGGCGTTTGAATAATGTCAAAATTCAAATCATTGACTGGGGTAAAAACAGTAGTTTATGACGATCCACATAAACAATGCTGCAAACTTATAATAACAGAAAACATATACAGACTCAAGAACAGAAAAAAACAAGACAATAACAAAAAAATCAAAGCACTAGCAAAATAAACTCAATAAAAAGAACAGGAGTGGTATTAGGTGCTCCGAAGAGGTAAGCATGTCCTGTTCCACTAGCAGTACTTGTCATATTGCAAAGGAGAATAATCCAGTAATAGTCTAGCAACAATAATGCAGCTCTTCGACACGAGTCACAGAGAAGTTCCTGTAAATTGGTTGATTATAGAAACATTTCGAAAGTTTACATTCAACAAATCTTTCAATTTGGAATTATTTGTCTAGGTATCTTAGTATAGTCTGATTTAAAATGCGGGATATTGCACAGTCAGTTTATCGGTAAAATTTGTTTGTGTGACCAAAACCAGTATCAATAAGACTTCAGCGTGTACAGTTAAGATGTATTTTTTCAACAACACAACCAATTATTTAAATGTTCATGTCAAGGCATATCAACGAGATTGTTTTACCATACGTCTCTATTCATTTACATTTTGTGCACGTTAATGGTTTTACCGATTGCAACCAACGAACACAGGAGTCATTGGAGTGTATAGAATTCTCAATACTGAAAAGCTTGCATCATATGTAGATCTTATCATGAAATATCACCCAAATATTTAGTCATTTAATCGTATTAATTATTGCAATCAGTCAGTATATCTTCTTTGAAGTGAATATTTACAAAAACAAAAACAGTGCATTGAATTGACATAAAACTAGTATACGGCTGAGGATTAGAACCGCGGGTATTGCAAGGCTGTGTAGATTACTTTCACTGTTTCGAGACGAATGACTGTCAAGTCCGTGCATTATCATAGTTGATATCAGCACCAAAATGTTCAAACGAAAAATGACGTTCTTTAACGAAGGAAAACAACGTTTTTATTCGAAGCGTTAGACATCCTGGCAACTTCAAAACAATTTAACGTTTGTGATGTCGCAAAAGTTATATTCAGTCAGTGACCCATAAATCACTAGAAAATATATGGTCAATACATTTTGGCTGTTCAAGAAGAGAGGTTGCAGTTTAAATATTTTTTTTCAATTCTGTCATCTTGTGCACAAATTATCAGTTGGTCTATAGGTCTTTCGCTGACGCTGCTTACTGATATATATTTTGATATCCAAACCTCTCAATGAATTATCAAATAAAAATGGACATTTAGGCCTCGGGGCTTTACAAAGGTTCATATGTATTTGCCCTTTTTTTACCAATGTGAGTCTAGGTATTCCATAAGAATTTTCCTTGGGTATAATGGTACAACTAAGACGCTCACTACTGAAAGGATTGCTATAAGTATCAAATTTTGTTTTCCCTTTTATTCAGGTATATCGTATTGTGTATAAATCATTTTGTGAATCTGCTATATCTAAGGTGAATGTAAATTATCGGTAACATCTTCTCAGGTAAACTGTTAGGAACATTCATTCAACTCACTGGCCAAAAATTATTTTACATTTTCTATCTTACGAGCACGCATCTTTACATGATTTTAGAAAAAACATGGAATGCTTACGCTAGCATTCATCCGTTTAATGTTACATTTTTAGTGGAGTCACGATTGATAATTTACGTTTGGTTTGGGTTTTCTTAAACTTAGTTGATAGTGTCTTTTTTTTATTGCAAGTCGTTATCTTTGGATCATTTTTTTATAACCGTTCTAATCATGGTTCCCTTAATTTCCCTTTCATCGGATATCAGTGTAATGCTAATTGTATCGTGATCTGAATTTCTAACTTCATATCATCAAAATCAAATAAATGTTGTCTTTCGTTCGAAGGTCAAATAATATTACATGTAATATGACATATCTAGCAAACCTTTCCAAAAGATTCTCAACGCCGTTTTTACATCATTGAAACTTCTCATTTGCTCTCTGTGTTTTTTTAATGTTAATTCTGTGATTATATTTAATATATTTTCTTTTTCTAGATAACTTTATTTCGTTTGTTTCTATTACTTTATTTATTTTATTTTCATTTTTATACATGTTGCATTATTATAACGAATCTGCTGCTCTTCTCGTATCTCAATACGGAAAAACGGAAATAATTTCAACTCTATTTCCTAACCGATTTCCTGAGTTATACAGTATAAAATGGTAATATAATTAAAATGTTTCCTCAAATAGAATTAAAATGGCCAGTCTCTATATTATCAACAACTGTGTATACTTAATTGTTTATAGTACGGTGATTTAAGGAATGAAAAAGTGTTCCATTTATAAAAGGTAAAGCCTACAATAATAATAAATAAAAAAATATACTCAGAACATTAACAACTGTAATTGTGTAATGATTAAAATTATAATGAAGTATTAAGGAATTATTTCACAAGGTAGTATGCTGTCGTTATCGTATAGAATTCATGCATGTTATTCTATTATTTGCTTTTGTTACTTTGTATGTATGATTGTAGTCACTTAATGTTCTTTGTTGTGTATGTCTGTTTTCAATGTCTGGTCTTTGTAACTGGATTACAATCTTGATCGCCACTATAACTTAGGTTCCCTTGATTACTCTACTGTACACAAATCAGTGTCAAAATTTTTCAAAACTTTCAACAAGTAAGTGTGTTTTAACCATTCTCCAAAGAAGAGATAGTAGAAAACCATAAATATGTGCTATCCTCTTTTGGTCTCTTTACCAAAGACGATGATTGTGATCTACCATCTATGTACTTGATTTCGTAACTCCATCCAAGAACGCTAAATAGCTGGATCTGCAAATGTACCACCAAACCTCTTTCTTTCAAATCTCTTAGCTCTAATGCTCACAGCTGTCAAGGAGGGTCACCGGTCGTACCACGTGAAAAATTCGAAAGATCTTCTTGAAATCCTCATTTCAAGATTATTATCAGAACACAAAAACATAAAAAAACCTATGCTTTTTCAACTCTTTATACTTCTATTCTCTATCCCGACTCAAAAACAATGTACATCTTTGTTACTCCAAAAATGACGGTTTACCTATATACAGATGTATTTCTTATTAAAGATTTCCCATTCTTTAAAAATACTATTTCAAATCTACTTTCAAATACACGGAAGAAGATGTTATCTAAATGCTGGAATTTATGTTGATCGACAATATATTTTTCCAGTGTGGCGGGCGCGTTTTTCAACAAACGTTCGGCATTCCGAAGGAAACAAATTGTGCTCCTATACTTGCTGACCTATTCCTTTACTCATTTGAGTCTGACTTTATAGCTGATATAATTCAAAGAAAGGAACATTGTTTGGCCAGATTCTATGACCTATGTTTCTGCTATATAGATGACGTATTATCGTTAAACAATCCTAGTTTCTGGGATTTGTACTGCGCATCTACCCAACAGAACATGAGATAAAGCATATTACAGACACTGTGATGTCTGATATCTTGACCAACAATTAGAGATCGATTTTAAATGAAAACTATTGATCAAACTATACGATAAAAGCGATGATTTTTTATTCCGTATTGTCAACTGTCTTTTCATCTGTTGCAACATCACTTCAACACCTGCGTACGGAGTTTTCATACGTTATATAGGAGCTTGCCGTTATTACGCAGACTTTTTGTACCGCGCTAGATTTATTACAACTAGGCTTTTGAAACAGGTTTATATTGGTACAAGGTTGAATAATCACTACAGAAAATTTACGGTCGTCTTCATAAGCTCGTGGATCGTTCCTTGATTACTTTATAACAAAAATAAAGGTTGCGAAGACATGGGTAGAATTGTTTTCATTTTTTTTTATTACAGAATGAACAATAGACTTGTTACTGGCTATTTTTGCTGTCATCCCCTAATTGAAATAGCAAATTCAACTTGTGGTGAGTGATGTTATAAAAGTAAGAATATTTGTCTTTAAAATATTAATTCAACTGATTAAATCTGATACACCAATGACATTTGTTGTAAGAATTGGATTTTGGCCCTAAAAATGCAGACAGAAATTTGGCTTTAAGATCAGGACTGTTGGTCCCTCCAGGATATATATTTGTTTAGATAAAAGTACGCATCTCTAAAAATAATATGAAAATGCACTCGGACAAAAAATTACTTTTGTATTGGTACTAAAAAGGATAGGCACATCTTTCCAGTACAAAAACGAGATATCACCATCTTTGTCCGTAACCGAGTATAATCATTTATGATTTCGTCTTTCTATAGCGCTTTTACTGCACGTCTGGTCTTTTTATCTCGTTCTCATTGCTAGTTCCGTTATGGAACTAATAGTGTAGTGATTGTAACTGATAAATGTACAGATATAGGCTATTTGTCTTCTATCACCAAGGACACTAGCATATTTTTTTTTATTTAGGTAGAATGTGTCATAGTCTTTCAAAATTGGTATTGCTTTTGTACTTATAGACCTTATACGAATTTTGAGGTTTTGCAACACGTGTTAATTATGAATGAACATTAAAGATGCATTATAATAGAAGTGTACATGTATGGAGACCGAGAAATTAGAAGTCTGCACTAAATCTTGAACTTCATACTTCGACATATATGTTTAATGATTTAGGATTCAAACCTGGATTTGTATTCAGTGAAACACAAGGTAAGGCATGTGTTAAGTGCACAGCTGGCGCTTATGGAGTTGATTGTATAGGAACATGTGAATGTGGACCGACCCAGCGGTAACTATAACATCTGATATATTTTCTTTATATAAATAAATCTAAAACTAAAACAATGACATCAGTTGACACTCCCGTTGCCTGTTTCGGAAAATTTGTCATTTTCATGTGTAAAAGCGTAATCATGGGAACCAAGGTTATAGCGGTAATCAAAAGAATGAATGTAATCAGGGACAAAGACCAGACATGGAAAACAAACACACACAACAAAGAACACAAAGCAACTAAAATCATACATACAAAGTTACAAAAGCAAATGAGCAACTCGGACTTCACTAAAAACTGGGAGCATAATAAACGGTAAATAATTACCTAGCATCCCCTTTTTCTAAGGAATCGCACCTTCTTTTCGAAGTGTTTTGATCCGCCCATGGACATATAGCTTAGAGTTCATTTTGTGACGATTTTAAATCATTATTCCAGTCCTACGCTGCCTTCGCAATGTGGTTGTCATGATATATTTACGAAAAGCAAAATTGTTTTCAATGATATTTTTTCATTAAGATTGTATTTACAAATCTAAGATCACTTTTTTTTCTCGTCTTTGTGTTCGTCTATTTCCATCTTTTATATATGTGGGTCTTTTGTAATACAATGTATATGAAGCTTGTACAAGACGCAAAATTTATTAGAATTGTGTTGTGTGTTAATAATGCAAAATGCAAAATCGACGTACTGTAGTTAGTCATTTTACAGATTTCCATATACAATGCTCTAAATGGTCGTTGATCCCCTTACGTATGAGTTATCATTTTTTCATATATCACGGACGTGTTTCTTCCTCAAATGTGTTATGATTTTTTTCTGTAGATGTGATCCTGTTGATGGTTGCATTTCTACGCCTAAGAATAACACAGGTAGATTGTAAATGTAAATTAATTTTGTATCAATAAGTTCTTCCTATCTTCGGACCTCCCGTCTCCCTTTTCAGAATATAAATTTCAATTTCCGAATTATTGGTCTTTAAAAACGGGCGTATAATGTGCAATAATAGCACAGCTGTTGGTTTCCTACAACGGTCTTTTTCGTACAAATTCAGAAAATTGGCATTTACTGGTGAACACCTGAAATAAAAACTTTGTTATAAATCATTTTATAGGTTAGTGATCCTTTTAAGACAAAAAAAAAATAAATAAATAAAATAAAATAAAATAAAATAAAAGAATAACATTTCCCTTGGAAATTCAAAAAGAATGCATTCACTACATTACTACATACACTCTGTGCTTTCTTTCAACAGCGGAAAGTGGATTTGGATCTACAGGTAGGACGGATTAATAAGTGCTAGTGTATCACAGTCGTACGCAAAATGTTTATAACTCAATAGCACATAGTGTCGCCAGATAATAAGTCCTCAGACACCTATTACAAGAAAACAAAAGCAAAATACATGAACTTACATGTTATAGTACATGTAGCTAAATTATTTTTGTATTTACACACACAAAAAAAAAATAATGTCAAATTATTCCCATATTTTCCAGGTCCATTTATACAGACCTCTTTATTTTCTTGCATTTGTAATAGTAGCTTTTCATATAATTATATTTTGCGACATTCAAAAAAAAAAAAAAAAACAAAACAAAACAGAAATGTTTCTCTCTTTGTTCGATTTGTAGCGGGAAGACAAAATGTTTGTCGTAACTGATGTATTTGAAAATTCGTTTTAGGCACCCCTGCCGTTATCATATTTATGTCATGCATTGCTGCTATTGGATTAACTATAGCCTTCGGTATCGCAGCCTTCAGGAATAGAGAATGGTTGATCGGTAAAATCAGGGCATGAAGTGGAATGTTTTCGACGTTTCCTAGGCTGGATATACCAACCAAAGTGGAGAAGATGAAGAATAATGTCAGAAAAAGTGAGAATTGTTATGACGACATCAATGAGAAAGAAATGATCCGTGATTTTGGGCGTTTGAAACAGGAAAATATCTGACATTTTCTGTCATTCATACAATTGAATTCATCATGAACATATGCTTGTGCGTACTGATTGCCAATAAGCGTGTAATTACTGTACATATTTGTGTGATGGATATTAATATTGAGGCCATTGATTTTCTATGAACAGTATTCATACAAATGCATTTAATATTTTGAACTATATTTTTTATAAAGTGATTCATAGTGTTACTTAGTGTTTCTCTTCATGTTTCTTTGAACCCATTCCTTAAAATGTTGGGCTGTATACATTTTGTATAGTGGAAGTAAACAAAAATACAATTGATTTCCGTCTTACATTTAGGAAGGGAAGTACACTATATTAGGTCTCGCGAGATATGATACGTGATTTATTAAACTATACTATACTGAATACAGATCTTCTAATTTCCTGTTGAAATATTTATATAAAAAAAATATTTTATAATACATAAGTTTGATTAAGCTATGTACAACTCATTTTGAGTTATGGTTTTCGACATATCCAAATGATGCACACCTAAACTCCAGGGCTATTCTTTGCTGCTGTATAAACGCCTCTTTTGTAGGGGAAACTTATTACAAAAACATGGATGTAGAACCCAGAAATGTTGGGTGATCTCATTTCGTGCCAAAAAGAGACTCTTTTAAACCAGTTATCCTTTTGCGCCAGTTTTCTTATTTCGTTTAAAGCGCTACGCATGTACCATTTTTGTCAAAATTTAATTTTCTGTTCTACTGACCACTCTATACATTTTTTTTTTAATTTATATATATATTTATTTTTAAGTACCGGGAAGTGTGTTAAAACGACAAACAATATAAGTATGTATAGTAAGTAATTAACGGAAGAAGATAAAAATATTAACAAGTCCTTAAATATGATTGAAAGAGAACACATCTTCAGACATGTACATATTGAATAAGAACATAGTTCTAAAGATTGTAAGAGCCTCCGATTATAAAAGGGACTATTAACTATCGTGTGTAGCCATGATATGAGCATTGTTTGACTTTGTTTGTTTTGATTTTATAGATTAGGTGTCGTGTGCAAAAAAACATTGTTAAACTTCCAGAGCTGATGTCACAACATTACTGTAAAGAGTGCCGTATGCACAGGATTATTTCCTTCCGTATTGTTGTTTTTTTTTTAACATCCGATCATATGATTGGTACTTCACCTATTTCAGAATTCTAAAGTGGTTATTGGCAGGAATAATTATTAAAAACACATGACAATTCGACATCTCATTATATCTAAAAGTCCACTAATGAAGCTATTTGTTTATGGAAACATCTCTCCATATAAGGCAATGAAAAAAAGTCCAGTTCAAAGAATAAAATTAGAACTTTAAATAGGACCAGCATGCATGATGAAAACGACAACAATTTAAGTGAAAACAATCCGAAGAATGCATATGACTGAAAACAAGTAAAATCGAGTTTCGGGAAAATGTCAGAACTAAATAAAAAAAATGGTGGAATAGCGAATTGTATCACAAAATAATACTCGGTCAAAAATTACAAACAGGTTACAAAGCTTGATCTTGACTACGGAGATTAATCAAGGGAACCAACGTTATAGCGGTAATCAAAATAATGTAATCCAGGGACAAAGACCAAACATGGGAAACAGACATACACAACAAAGTAACTAAAATCATACATACAAAGTAACAAAAGCAAATGAGCAACTCGGACTCTACTAAAAACTGGGAGCATGGACCAGGTGCACCGGTAGGGTAAGCGTCCTCTGCTTTTCTAGAAACACCCGCTGAGTTGCTCATAAAAAGTCAAATCCGGAGTAGACAAACGAGGAAAGGAAAACTATGACCCGTTGAATAAATCAGTTCTCATGGTGCAGATGGATACACCATAACGATCCACGAGTTCATGATAACGACCAAAAACTTCTGTAGTGATGACTTCAATCTTGTAGCAACATAACCTTGTTCCAGAAACCTATTTGTTAGAGTTCTAACGCGACACAAAAAGTCTGCGTAGTTTCGGCAAGCTCTGGCTTAACGTATGAGTTGTTATATGAATCCTCCATATGCAGGAGCCGAAGGGATGTTGCCACAGATGAAAGGAAAGTTGACAATTCTGAATGAAAAGTCATCACGTTTGTCGTAAAGTTTGGTCAATAGTTTTCTTTTACCATCAGTTTCTAAGAATTAATCGGTTCTCATACCATCAAACGAACTAAAACATTTGAATAATACTGCATGTATATATGATATGACTATCTCTCACGTTACTCCTACCCCGCCTTTTTGCTAAATAAAAGAATAAAGATGAAAGCCTCTCATAAGATAAACATAATATTCTGAAATTAGCCGAAATTCTAAATTGTTGTTAAATACACACATTTACCTAGAAAACATACCGAAGACAGATAAGGAGTCATAGTCGTCGCAACTATACCTTAATTACCTACATGTAAGATACATGATGTCTCCATAGATGGTCTTCTTCCTTTCGTACAAAAATCTCTTTGAGTTCATCACAGTCATTCAAAATAAACTCTTTTCTTTACCTCTCACTTTACTATACTCCCTTTACAAAATAAGTCTACCATCCAACGAATAGTCCTGCCCTAAGGGAAAGAGAGAAATACTTAGGACTGGATACGGAGGCAAGGTGCTGCATTACCTTACTGGTGCAATGACAAGATCAAAAGTATAAGAAAACTTTCAAGTGAATCATGAACTCTTTCGTGGGCCTTTGCAACGTATCCATCTGTAAAATGAGAACCGATGTGTTCAGCATATCATGGTTTCTTCCCACTTTCGTCTAACTCGGCCTCGAATTTTTTTGATCCACTAGGTGGGTGTTACAAAAGCTACCTGTAGTTGTTACTTTGTACGAATTATTTTGGTTATTTTTATGTTCTTTGTTGTTTTTAGGTTTGTTTGTGTTTTAATATTGTGACTTGCGTATATTTTATATTTTCCTTGTAATTTTCATGTCAATTATTTTATGGTTTATGCGTCAATGGTTTAAACGACTATGGTTTATGCATGCGTCAACGGTTTTCAAGATTGATGATTGATATGCATCTATGCATTATGCGTTCATGTTTATATGAACCTAGCGATAATTTGCGATATATACACATAAACTGGTATTATAGTATTAATATACGGCATTTTCCATATTGACCCTGTAACATGCCCAAGGTATTGATAATGGCCTCTGATGGCTGTAATGTCCCGATGCAGCACCGAGAGCCATTACAGACATCTGAGGATATTATTAATGACAAAAATTTCTTGAAACTTTAAACTCTTAGTAAATGTGATTCAACAGAAAAGTACATGTTTTTTTTATTTCATAATGGCAATATCCGTCCATGACAAATTTGCGTCCTTTTGCGCCACAATCTATTTGTACCAGTGTTGAGTTTTCGCCACTTACATTTCACAAACGTGGACTCATTTGTGGACTAAATCTAGTACTCGATTGAATTAAAAAGTATAGAATGAACTCATCTTGCGGGCATGAAATGAAATATAGGAAACGTTTGAGCATCCAAGAAATATAATGCTGCTCTTTGTCCATTTTGAAGAATTCATAGGATATAATGTTTATGGTCGTCTAGATATAACTTAAATTGATTTCCTTTTACTGGTTATTCTTACTTACTTACTAATACTTACTGGTGCCGTGAAAACAATTTAAAAAATGAAACGACAGACTTCACCATTTTAAATGTATCGTCTTGCATGCTGTGAATAACGACCCGTTTGATGATTCTAGATATATGCCCGCCTGTATTTGGAAGCATGTCGGATAGTCCAATGATCGTCATTTATTGATTTTACGCATTGTGTTATACCAAAGTAGTTGGAATTTGAATAAAATTAAAAATCACTTTTTCAAGAGTGCGGGGAAGCAGTCATTTCATGCATGGTAAGAATTCAAACCGGCAACATAACCAAAAGCCTTATTTATTGAACAATAGATAAACATACAATGTACTATTTCCGCACACAATTTGAGTGTGCAATTAATTTGCTTAGCCAAGTACAAGGAAAAATTTCCTTATCAAATTAAAATTTCAAAATGGTTGTTCGTTCAATGCGATTGTACATATTTCTTTTCGTTGTTTGTTGTTCCCGAACAGACGAACAATCCCGTGTTTGCTCAAGAAGAAGGTAATCTTGTTTTACTGGTATTATAATTTCTCTGTATATAGTTTATGTTGTATTTGAATCGTTTGGCCAATTTCAATTTGTATATTTAACCAAGGAAACAATCAATGGATGTTTGGCCCTTTACAAGAAAATACAACCAGGATCGTGCACTTAGTGTACCGGAATGCAAAGCGCCTCCTGGAATTTTAGAAATATCTACTTAGTTGTTCACTAAGAATCGTTGTAAATGTGTACTTGAACTTGCATGTTGCAAATGTGGGAAATATATGAATACAAGAGTTGACAAGGAACATGCAATTGCGATATGGCAATACGATAAATTTTAGTTTTACTCGTGCTAACGCTGGGTTTAATAGTCACACAACTTGATATAATATCCATAATACAAGTATAAGCTTTCCAAAAAAGCTTGCGTACCGTTGTCATTTAGTTTTTGAGTTTGTTTTCCAGGATTATTTTTTGAAACCGATTGGTTTGTTTGTTTGTTTGGGGTTTAACGTCCGAGCAGCATTATTTCAGCTATATTCAGACAATGAACATGAAATGGATGATAAAATGAAATGAAATGAAGAAAAAAAGAGGGGTCACAAGGATAATAGGGTCGACAAATTTTGATGGCCACTGGAAAAAGGGGGGATGGGTAAGGTTGGGCAATTTAGCCTCCTGTGGCGGAGCGCAAAGGTTCCTACTCCTATCGAATACCACAGCAGGGTTTTTTAATGTGCGAGGAACGTGGCATCTTTCCCAACACGGTGCACCACTATGGTTTGCGGTCAGGTTTTCCGTATTATAGCCTGACAACCCCAGCATGCAACACGCCAGGGGTACCCCATTCCACCACCTGGGGTACACATCCCAGTTGCTCTGTGGTCAGAGCGCCTAGCCCCCGGCTAGGTTTCTGAGCACTATTTAGTTGCCTTATACGACAAGATTAGCGCTGCTGCAGGCTTATTCTTTTAACACCCGGACCTGCACGGCCGATTGGATGTAGATGTTTTCTCGGTCATTTAATTTAAAAAATGTTTAACTACTGAATGATTTGAAGTTATTCACAATCTCAGATAGTTCATGTAACCCAGTTCGTATTTTTAGACATTTGGCTTTCACAATTCACGGACGTATCATTTTTCAATTGGTATGGGGTAGGGCCGGGCAGGTCAAAATGTAGGGGGTCATTTTTTTTATCTGTGATGCGGGGATAGGTCAAAATATAGGGGATACAGTTTTTTTCTGTGATGGAAAAATGGGATAAGTGTTGTTTGACTTATTTTGTAGTAAGGGGGTTGGTGGGGGGTTTCAATTATTTATCTATATTATTTAGTTTCGTTTAAATGGCAAAAGGAGGGGGTAATTATTTTTTTAATCACACGATGCAGCAACTCAAGAAAGATAAGAACTTATTTTTGATAATTCTCATTAAAAAGGCATCTCTAATGAAGAATTGTCAATCAAGCCATACAACTTTTTTTACAGTTAGAACAATGTACATATATCACTTGCCTTGTATATACTTTCATTTATTCAACTATTATCGATCTGATGCTTAAATTTGTACAGTTATAAAATCAAAGAGGTCGGAGTTATCCCCATAAGAACTGTCACCAAGAATGTCTTTTCCGGTTCTTTCTCGCTGGATATACAATCTGGTTTTTCTGTTCTATCGTCTGTGCATGTGTTAGAAATGCTAATTTCTCCCATGGTATTGTTGATTTTTGTTTTGTTTTTGTAAAATGTGATTTAAAATATTTTGCTGTCTCTTTGTCAAAGTAACGACAAGAAGTCATATTTTTGCTACATTTCTCTCTGCCCCTGCAGCAGCGCTAAGCTTGTCGTAAAAGGCGACTGCATAGTGCTCAGAACCCTAACCGGGGGCTAGGGCACTCTGCACCAGAGCAACTGGGATGTGGGCCCCAGGTGGTGGAATGTGGTACCCCTGGCGTGTTGCATGCTGGGGTTGTCAGGCTTAAATACGGAAAACCTGACTGCAAACCATAGTGGTGGACTGTGTTGCGAAAGATGCCACATTCCTTGCATGTCAAAGAACAATACTGTGGTATTCTCCCGGAGTAGGAACCATAAGGCTCCGCTACAAGAGGCTAAATTGCCCGTCCCTACCCATCTCTCCCTATTTCCAGTGGCAATCAAAATTTGTGGACCCCATTGTCCTTGTGTCCCATCCCTATTTCATTTCATCATCATTTCATGTTCATTTTATCATCAATTTCATGTTCATCGGCTGAATATAGCTGAAATATTGCTGCTCGGACGTTAAACCCCAACAAACAAACAAACATGTCTTTCTTGTCTCGGTCTTATAGTCTATAATCCTTTAGTACTTAAGGTAGATCATACCTATTACACGGAGCATTCTTTTCTGTCATCTTGCGAAATCATACAGACATATACGTTTTCTATAAACTAATAGTGTTTGAAATGAAGTGAAAATTAGAATGGTAAAATTAAAAACTTTTTTTTACAATAGCTTCTTTCAAGGGGAGATAAATCGCGGGAAAATCTTTCAAAGGTAGATAATTGGAAGGAAAATGTCCATTTGAAATTTAAGTTTATTTAATATTGCAAAAAAAGTTTGTAACGCACATTTTCGTTTTGAATATGCAAGAATGTCAACTAAGTGTTCTTCATATAAAGTTATAAGAAATGTTATCTACCACCATTTAGAAGTTTGCGAAATATTGAAAATTCCCTTAAAAAGCCATATAATACATATATAGTGAGAAGGCTCAAGTATCTCAAAATTAGGTTCAGTGATCTATGTTTTTTAAGATTAAAATTCTAAAGTATGTTCATTTAATGCCATCTTTAAGAAAAAACTAGGCAAATTTATCTACTAAAAATATGTATGATCTACCTTAAGTCACTTAGTTTTATTTTGAATATATGTAAATTATCCCCTAGAGAATATTTTTATCCGTTTCTGTAGAAATGAATAATCTTGGTGAGTGCTCTGATCAAGACAGGGGTAAGTTATATAAATGGCTCTACAATTTTGGAAAATCAGGGACCTTATAATTTTTGGTATCAGGTGGATCGAGTTTTTATGCAAAAGTACATTGGAGATAAAAAATATCACGGGGATAAAAAAATCAGAAACTTTTTTAGAAATGACCACCCCCCTAACCAAATCCAGGTAAAAAATATGTTTCTTAAGTTGGTGTCTTACTACCAGTCTCCTGTTGATAACAGAAGTTATACATTCATATCTGTTAATTGATACAATGTAGTACATACTGTTAAAAAGTGTTAGGGCAGTTTGAGTTGTTAAGTACTTTACCTCAGTTGTGGCAATGAACTTTTTCTTGTGTATGAATGAAAGGCTACCGCTTTTTCTATGTTAGAATGCCTCTAATTTTGTTTCGCAAAATGAATGACTTTAGGGATGTCTTGATGCAATGGTAATTAAATGAATTGAAATAAGTTACTAGCATGAAAACTGAAGACGCACAAACGGACGGACAGCACGATCACCATAAACATCCTGGTTTTCAAGCAAGGGAGTATAATATATACAGATTAACAATAAAATCTACCACACACAGAATAAGACATCAAAAATACATGTTTTTTACATTTAATACAAATGTCCAATAAATATTTTTTTTTGAATGAAGCGTTATGTGATGCAAACAACTATACTTACAAAAACTTTTTCTTAGGTCAAAAGGCCGATCAATAAAATATATATTATTTCAAATTATGACTACATTTAACTGTTCTAAAATTCAAACATTTAGCAGTATCAAAAACTTTCTTACAGCATGACTGTTTTAATTTATCGCATAACCCTTGTTTTACCATATGAGACAATACTAAATCATGTGGTACATTCTATGTAAATTTCAGAAAGACTACTAGAATTCTAGAACTAATTTCCCCGAAAACACCATGACCTTCATTTACAGGTACATTGTATGACTTTGCCCAGGGACTGTGTGAACGCTTCGATGCTTTACACTGTCCATGAGAGACCACAAATGATAGCAAAGGGCGTTAAGAAACCCCTCAGTCCATAATGTATTAAAAATACCACATATGAGTGCAAACCAATTATCACAGATTTATAATGCACGAAATTAAGGGTGTAACGGACACACAGAAAGTGTAATCTTTTTCAACTTTATTGTTATAGTGTTATTTAACAAGGACAGTTAGACAACATTTTATTTCACAAAATTGTACAAAGGTATTTATTAATATATATTTATATATTTACTTCGAGTACATTGATGGGATGATTTACGCGGAAGGTTTGATCAGAGTCAAAAGGGTATCACCAAAGTAGAAAGGACAGATCACTTGAATGTTCATGGACAAAGACTTGCTTCCACTGTCAAATATGCAACTCGACTAGTTACATACTAGATTGTCTGCACATTTGATGGTTGTAGTAAGCTCCTGTGTTAATATTTTTTTTATGACTGACATTGCAAAGATGACAGGCCCTCATTTTATCTTGGCGTCATCTTTTCCACTTCTTGCACTTACTGTAGTTTTGCTGAAGCATTTGAGATGTTTGGGTAAAATGTAGATATTCTGTCAATATACAGATTTTATCATAAAATGGCGATCAACTGATAATTTTTCGCTGTCGTTTTATTTAAAATGAGAAGCTTGTCTGAGAATGTGACACGCTGATGAAATATTTTCATCTTTGATAAATAATACATATTTCAAATTCATGAAACACCATGACTTAATCTCTTGGATAGCACAAGGTAGAAGTTCTCGAATTTGCTTTCTATTTCTATACTTTTGGATTTTAGAACTTCTTGGTAATAATTTTTTAGATTAAAATCGTCATTTGTATTCAATGGGAGATTACACCTTGAAATACGTGTAGAGCATATCGAAATTCGCAACATTATGAGAGTGGTACTTTTGTATTTTACATTTATTTTATCATTGTTTTTTGGTTTTAAATAATAAGGTCATTTACTTTTTAAGCACTTTTTAAGTATTCTGCGATGGATAAAATTGGACCATTCTGAACTCAAAAAACAAATAAAAGTCAAATTTGTTCCTAAATAAATTTCCTTTGTCATTTACTTTTCTTTCGCATCACACGGGGAAGGGGGAAATAAAGTATTTAGTAACATTTAGGAAAATCCCTCAGGCAAAACTTCACTTTTTATCTTTTTTTAATAATCCCCATAACTAGAGTTATGTTGGTATGTCTGGTCGTATATCTCACTCAAAATACGCAGATGTTTGAAAGAAGGTCAGGAGAATTGGATAATAGTCGAACAGAAGGACACACGTACGATTACTGTTGTACTAATTTATAAGTCACAGTTTTTGTTTTAAATTAATATTCTTGTGCTCTTTGTCATCAACGTACTAGAAGAAAAAAATTCAGGAAATGTTTACTTTTAGTTTGATTTCAAAGGATTATCATCGTTTTGTTTTCCATGGATTTTACCTTTGATGTGGAGTCTTTCTTGTTTCTCTCAACAGTATTAACTGTTTGATTTATGTTATATGCTTTTGCATTTGTTGCTTTTACTGCCAATTTCACTACTTAAAACTGTAGGATTAAATTACAGTTTCTCTGTGAATTATTAAAACTCATTTAACCTTAATATATACATGATTGTAAATTCATGATATGTGTGTATGTTCATCAAAAATAGCCAATATAAAGCCGAGAGTGTGTGCTTTACAAAATTATATTTTTAATGTTTTTGAAAAGTGAAGAAATTGCTTTTTAAAAACAAAAATGGCCTTTATCAACTCTTAACCAAACTATGTAAAATACAAGTCAATAGATAACACACCTTTCTGGAGGAATGCAAATTTTTTAGAATTTCCATTAGCCGTACAAAATTTGAAACTGTTTGATAATAATGATAATAATCAACATATAACGATGATAGGTTTGTCAAAGGGACAACAATTCCACCTGGATGAAAATATCAACCCAAGTGATGCGCGTGTCTTGATCTAAGTACTGATATTAATAATGGCAAGCTTATTACTAAATTTTACGATAAAATGGATAATTTTTCATTCATTATTATTAATTATCAATTTGGTTTTACTTCAACAAGGTTTTCGAAACTACAAGCTCGTAAAACATTCACAAAACATTTCAATCGACAGAAGGAACTAATTTTCAAGACAAAACCAAGAAGTCAAATACCTCGCATAAATAATAAACAATTATCTAAATGGCAGATCAATCGGCATCATGGTTATTCCATATTCAAAACCATGTATATTTTGTGATATTGCAAGCAAACATTATGCAGAATCCACTATGCTTTCAAACATAAAACATTTCTTAGTTAGTTATGTGCTGTTATTTAGAATCTGGTTTATATCTGTTTACACTTCACTTTAAATCCATACTAGTTTTCCCTCTGAACGGATCTCTAAGGAAATCGAGCCCATCCAACATTTTATTAAATATTGATATAAGACAATATATGTGGGAGACAAAATGCGGAATTGTTTGTTCGAGGATAATGATAATGCTTACTTAGAGGTTATGATACGGATTATGGGAATTAATAGTAATTCGAAGGTTAGATTTTACCATGCTTAATACAAAAACTTACAAGAACACTGATACCGCTGACTGACGTCACTTTCTCAACCAGTAAATGATACCTACAAAGATAACACGTGTTCACGTGTGGATAATATCATAAGAAGAATTATAACAATTTACCTTTTGTGTTATTATTCATAAAAAAATAATTTACATATCTTATAATTTCCCCGTATATTTCACAAGAATCGATCTTTTCGCTCATAGTAATCATTTGGTTCCTTCTGCAGTGTTTTCAGGTGAATGTTGTCCTGCGAATTAAATTGATTGATTGATTGTTTAACATCCGACTACAGGTCAAACCTTTTAGTACTCTTGATCGCCATTAATGATAACTTGGGCATGTTCGGGCCAATTATTCATGGAGTCTGGTTCAACACGGTGTAACGTTGAAAATTGTGAAATTACATTAATTTTTTTGTAAGTTAGTCATTTATACTTCAAACGATGTTCCTCACTATTTTATCTTTCTTACTTTTTTGTCAGTTGGCTATTTGTACATTAATATTGTAAAATATGCATGTTTATATGTATACCAATGTTTCTACATAGGTTTAGCAGAAATAAAGTATACAAGAAAGTATATATACATAATAACTCTTTACAGGAAAAATGGTGAAAACGAAATAACGATCTATTACTGTTGTCGTCCTTTCGTAGAGACACAGGGAGTTTGTGGTAAGTTAGTGTTTTGTAACCTAGTTGTACATTGGTTCCTGTAATTGTATTAGTTTTGTTTTCTGTTTGGTAAGGATTGTCTTTGTCGTAATATGTTTTTGTTTTAATTCATGAATTCGTTCACACAACTAAATTAGTTAGCATATGCCTATTTCTTTAAGGGTGTCCGTATGGCCAAACATATAAACCAGAAATAGGTTTCTGCCAAAATTGCTCTTATGGACACTATGGTAAAGACTGTCAGTCATCCTGTTACTGTCAGCGTAATGAAAGGTAAATATATACTTGTTTTATATGATCTTAAATTCTTTCAATTTAAAGTATGTTTCGATCTGCCAAAAAAATCATTTTTTAATTTTTTTTTCTTCTAAAAATACCTTTATATACTCTTTTCTCTTGCCATTACTATTTTGTTTCACTAGTATTTTTGCAACCATACTAAAACATAAAATGAATGCCATAACTTCATCACCCCCACCCTCCAAAAAAGAAGGAAAACACAGAGGACTCCATAACAGCTTATGACTTAATAAGGCAATGCTACTTGTACAACACATTTACACTGAAAATAAGATGGAAAAATATTTTGAATTGCAAACTTCAATTATTTTTTTTCATTAAAGTTACAAACTTATTTTCACTCAGACAAAGATAAAATAGCATTTAAAATTTGGTTAAAAATAAGAAAATGGTAATAAAAGTCTTATTCTTAGGCAGATTACAATGACATTATTTGGCAAAAATTGATGTGTCAATAAAATGCACACAATACAAAGAAAGTTCAATTCTTGCTATTGTAACAGAAAGAGTTTTTTTTTTTATAAAATTACCTATTTAAAACTGACCAAAAGAGGTAACTCTAACTTATTCAGGGTATAGTCTATTCATCAAATAACTGACTGACAGATACAATTAAAGACAACTAACTTTTTTGTTCGATACCAGGTGCTGTATAATTCATTTTGATATTTATTTCCAATATATTACAAAAATGCTATCATTATAACAGATAGACTTTAAACACAGAAATTAACTTAAAAACCCTGGAGTTATCAAGGGAATGTAGCACTGCTTTACACACACACACACACACACACACACACACACACACACACACACATATATATATATATATATATATATAGACGTCTTAGAATGTGACGACTCTATTCGCTACACTGCTCCATTAGATCAAATTACTACAGTTAACGTAAACTTAAAGAAGGGTCTGAAAAATTCCCAACGGTTTTAGAACTGTCAAATTTGCGATTCAAATTGTTGGTCGTTCCCTTTGCGGGACACTGCCTGCACAAAGTCCAGCGCCCTAGACCACTCGGCAAGCTACGACCAAAAAATTATTACATCGTTGGGAATTTTTCAGACCCTATCATAAGTTTACATTATCTTCCCTGAATCAATTTGATCCAACTGAGCATTGTAGTGAATAGAGTCATCACATTCTGAGACGCTTGTATACATAAAAACAATATGACAGTAATGTCAGGAGTGCAGTAGTAAAATAACAAATCATTCTGCAAAAAGGTTAGACAAATTACTGAGCAAAACATTTGAATTTCATTTATCAAATTCTTTTTCAAACCTTTGATATCTGCTATACCATTCTTCTTTAACTACTGATTAATTCAAAAAATTGTTCAATCTAAATCAATTTACAATAAGAATGAACACAACAAAGTGTAAGCCACAGGCCACAGATATTCCAAGTCAATTTTATCTGTACTCGAAGTCACATACACCACATTTTCGATTTGAAGCTCTATTTTTTAAACTGTCGGGACTTACGGCTACAGCTGTCTCTCTTTTATTTAATCTGAAGATAGTTCGCATGTATGCATGACGTGATAGTTCCAACGAGTCGTTCATTGGCTGAAATCGTGCGTAACAAATCCTTACTGGAAAATCCTATACTAATATCCACCATGTTGGTTTCTACGGGATGATTTGTTTACAAACGAAGTTCGTAAGTTCCCGTCGAACTCCGGTGACAATCGTCTGCTTGATCAACTTCTCGATGTTGTACGATGTTTGCGTAGAATAAATCCGAGATATCCGAATTAGCGCAGAAATGCATTCTGGGTTCTTCGGTTTTTGGACAAACCATTTAAACGTAAACAACATCTCCTAGCAACCCGATCACTGTAAACATGGCCGACTTTTGATAATGTAAATATTGGGACCGAGAATTAAAATCTCACCGGAATTAAATGATTCAATGTTTAGGGAGAAGCCGTTTGGCAAAACGAATGAGCAAGTCATTTAAGACAATTTAAACGACGGTAAGTGTCAATAAAGTCGTAGACAATATTTTTATTCAAATTTTAACAGTATCTTATTTATGTGACGCCGAGTATAATGTTATCTTCTCTTTCAGAAAATCCGTAAGGTTTTTTGAAGTAGCTTATTTATATGTTTTAAGTTTTTTTTTTCAGGTGTGATTTTAAGGATGGCTGCGTGGACATAAGTACAACCACAAGGGGTCCAGGTACTGTTACTTTTAATGTGTATTTCTTTTGTTTCCTAGAAAAGATAAAATTTTACTTACAATTTAGCTTAAATCACTGTAACTTTAATAAGTGTATAATTTTTGATACTTACGTGATTTATTGTATTTTTTTAGTTACCGATTCTTCTACTTACAATAAAACTTAATTTCTTTTGCGACATTTTTCATTTTACATATGAGTTTAAATATTACGGCTCCAAAAATGTAGACTCTAAAGACAAGGGTGAAACATTTTTTTTGGTTTCAACGAATTGTTACTCGTTATAAAAATATCTTTACATTCGGTGTATTATAAACTATCATGCCCCTGTATGATTCACAAAATATGTGTCTAATTAAACTGGTCGTATTGTGATCGTTCCATTGAGAGAAGTTTTTGGACAAATAAAATCAACATTAAAGCCTAAATCAGTAGCTGTCAAAGTATAAGCACATAAAATTGCATTAAAATTTGTATCAAAGTGGAATTGATAAGATTGTACAAAAAATACGTGTACAATAAATATGTTTAAAACAAGGGTTTTAGCTAATCTACATCTGACCAGTGCTATCACTTACTTTAGTCGTACGTGATGAAGTGACAGGCTTACAAAACGAAGAACAAAGAAAAAACACGGAAGGTAAGATGAATATTCAAGCAATTCCAGATTTTACTGTACTCCTTTTATCTATGGTAAAGTGGTAATAAAATCCGTAAACAGACTTTCACGATTCTGTGACAGAGTGGATATGAATTAAGCCTCTGGTAGCTAAGGGTAAAATTATGAAGTCATTTTACAACTGAGGAAGTCAATCTGGAATGTCCCCTGAAAACTGACCTCAGGAAGTGGATTTCAAAACGAAATCTCATATATAGAAACAGAATAATCAAGAATCTTGCAGAAATCTAAAGAATGTAATCCAGGGACAAAGACATGACACGGAAAACAGACATCTATGACAAAGAACATAAAATAACCAAAAATAATACATACAAAATAATAAAAGTAAATGAGGCCATGTACGAACACCGGAAGGTTAAGCGTTCTCTGTTTTCCTAAAGAGTTCCTCAAAACATATCAAATCTGGTTAAGACTAAAGTGGAAAGGGAAACTATGAAAAGTTGAACAAATCTGTTATCAAGGTGTAGATAGATACACCGTAGCAATTCACGATTGCGAGTTCATGATGACGACCATAGCTCTTCTGTAGTGATGACTTCAATCTTGTAGCAACATAACCTTGTTTCAGAAGCTCACTTTTAAGAAGTCTAGTGCGGTACAAAACATCTGCGTATTTACGGCATAACGTATGAGTATATGTAATATAAAATTCCACACACAGGTGCTGAAGGGATGTTGCCAGAAATAAAAGGAAAGGAAAAGTCTGCTTTTGTCGTATATTTCGGTCAATAATTTTTCTTTACCATCAATCTCTGTGTGTAGGTTAAGATATTAGGCTGACTTCACTGTTTCTGAAGTATCCTTTTTCTGAAATTATTTGGGGTGGATGCGATGCGATGTATAAAATCTAAAACTCCTACACAAGATTGGATCGGGTAGAAATATTTCTGTGTGCCGGCAAGTACAACATAACGACTTTAACCATGTGATTGTACTGTTCACGGCAAATTAAAATCCATGCTTAAGAACTGGTGTTGGAGAATTCTCTCTTTACTTAAGACTGTAGTTCATACAAATAAAGCAAAATTTAAAAAAAACGGTATCAGCAGGCTCCCTGAAGATCAAACGCTGGAAACAGTGCAGGAAAAAGTACAATAGTAGAGAGACAGTAAGTGGAATGTGTGAGAAGAATTACCATAAAAAGCCTTAAAAGAGGAGACAATAACTTCTTAGAAATTAACGTCAATAAGTGATACACGTTTGGACAAACAGACTTTCCATAGTGTGTTACGACTGTGGTTGATATAAGTCAAAGGGTCTTAGATACGATTTTAGTTAAAGATAACAGAGAGGAATAGTGGCTTGTTTTTAATTATTACATGTAATTTCAACTCGAAATCGACATAGACAAACACTGGCTACTGAGTTGGGTCCAGTATATATGTATCACTATATGAACCTGTCAGCAAGAAAATCACATGTGGGGGTATTTGCACCGGACCATACATTTTGCACCGATCCATGAAGAAGTAGACCGAAAACGTGCATAAGAGTAACCAAATACTACCAAGTCAAAAGAATCCCTAACCTTTTAGAATGCCAAATAAGCAAAGACATCGCCAAGTTCGATCCAAGTCTGATTAATAATGTATATGGAGTCCAACAAATAAAGTTGAAATTGAATGCATTGAAGGCGAATAAGCAAGAGATATACATCCCCTTGTAGGCAAAGGACAAAAATACTATAGTAACAAAAACCTATGTCGGAAAGCATGAAACGCCTTGTGATGTACAAAGAAAGCAGTCTGAGCCGACCACAAGGCAGAGTAAACTGGGGTGTCCGAAGAATAAGCTTACCTTTAAAAACAATTTCAATCAATGAGAGACTCCTTTGAGGTTTATGCTTACTGCGAATGGTTCACAGAGAAAACCAAGTGTTAATCGGGGCTACGTTTTGGACTGGTTATCTATTCTGTTGGACGAAATGCTGTAAAATTATCCCAAATTAAAATTTGGGCACGACAGGATATTTAAACCCAGTAAATTATGCAACTGGCTTGTTCAGCCCGACAAGCAATACACAGCAGCTAATCGGAAGCACATACTATCTAGATCATTTTGTCAACAGCAAGGAATTGACGAAGACGCTAGTACTATTGTGAGAAGTTTGTTTTGGTTTCAACACTGTATTTTAGAACGGAAGAGATATGGTCCAGTTGTATAACATTAGTGCTTAACAGAATAAGATAAATATGAGATTTATTTCACAAGAATTATTTGAAAAAAGAGTCAAGGAAATGGTTCCTCAATGAAATAAACATAATAGTTGTTGACAGACTGGTCAATATCGTGATATTAAGAATGCCCGTAGGACAGTCAGTCTAAATATCACGATATTGACCAGTTTATCAACAACTATTATATCATCAATAGATCCGTCTGTACGTTCGAACAGTTGTGGTAACATTTTCTTAGCTTCTAATTTGTAGGGGGTGGTGTCATATTTGACACTAAGCTTCATCGCCATAAGTCCTATGTCTTCTAAGTATGTGTTTTATCCTTCAGGTGCAACCTTTATGTTTAACAAGATCAAGAACATATGATCTTATCATATTCTAGGAAGATGTTATAATAAACATGATAATTTTAAATTGTTTGATTTAAAAGAGTAATCAAGGGAACCAAGGTTATAACGGTAATCAAAAGAATGTAATCCAGGGACAAAACCAGACATGGAAAACAGACATACACAAAAAAGAACATAAAGTAACTAAAATCATACATACAAAGTAACAAAAGTAAATTATTCTTTCAACCTATTCAACTCAAGTGTTTTAGGAAATGAATATTGCCCGCACTTCACTTAAACACCATTACACAAATTTTAAGAGGGCGTCCATGCAGAACCTATGCAGTAATTGGCACAGCAAAATTTTGTTTCATCGATTCCATACCACAAATGCATCCTTCCTCACAAATGAATGTTGGTTTTTGAATAACTGCAACGGTTAAAGAAAAAAAATTATAAAGAAAGCACTAAAATTCAATGAAAAGACACAACTCTTTTATTTTGTGCAAAATGTGGCTGCTTTCTTATGGAACTTATAATTATTTTCTGAAACTTCCAATTTCAATATAAACAAATCTTATTATTCGACCCACATTTGATAAAAACACTACATTGGAAAAAAACATTTCAGTGGGATAAAATTTACAGAGATATAACACAACATTACTTTAAGTACATTTAGAATATTATCCATGTATGTTTATTGATATGAATGATTTCATTATAGAATCCTTTTGGACCACACACTCATCGTATATTTATATAAGTGGTATTTTAGTAATTGTCATCGTTATTTCCATCATGATACATATTGCCATACATATAATATTACATCGAGGTAGAAAACAACAGACAAGCGTCCAACAAACAAACAGCAATGATTTGGAGTATGAAAACCAGTATGAGGAAATTGAAGAAAATGTACTAGAAAGAAATCTTCAACAAGAAATACCAGCACAGGTCGATAATTTAGAAATTAACAACACTGACGCAATAGAAAATAAAGATGATGGATATCTTGACCCAGTTGTTCATTACATGACACCAAAACTCTTTTCTCAGACTTCTGAGAACAGCAACTCCGGATCAGTCGCTGATATAACCTCTGACTATCTTTATCCATATATGCCTATTCTAAAGGGTTCAGCTGAATCTCATGAATATACAGAGTCATATCTCAGTGAGTAAGGAGTTATTGTATATGACCTGTTCTTGAGACAGGTGGTGTCGGAGGGCCCTTTTTATCGTTCATTTCTTTCCAACATTTATCGCAGTATTTGCATTTTTTGGTCACAAAAAATAAAAATAGTATTGTATTTTTATCTCTCTTTTTTATTTTAACTTTTCCGTCCAGATATCGTAACAGTGTAAATACATTTTGTTTATATAAAATAAAATAAAAACAAAACAAAACAAAAAGAGTTGTAGTAGTTCCACAGAATTTTTCTATCGCATATGTCATCTCGCAAGTGACAGAGAATCGGCGGAAGTTACCCTTACCAAATCAAATTCACTTTGTCACTAGCCACTATGCACAATAATGCATATAATGATTATGTAGATTAGTTAATCATCTATATATTAAATTCAAATGATTGATATATATATATTGGACAAAAATGAACTTCCTGTGCGCAGCTTTGTATTCAAATACTAGATTACGAAAAATAATCTAAGTTATATAATCATGTCAGCTCAGTTAATGAAGGTGCTTTTATCGTGTTTAAGGAAAGAATTTATTTCTTAAATCGTATACAAAAGCCAAACAAATACTGTACTATACTTACTACAGTGAGTTGGTGCATTTGACTAAAGTGTTTCTTTATTGTCTGAAATATTGAGTATTCGTATTACCAGCGTCGCATGCCAGACTAACGATATACTACTATGTTCATCCAGATAGGAGCACAGAAATGCGTCAGGAAAGTAAATGCAAAGTCAAAATGGCATTTAATTAAGATATGCAGTTAATAACTAAAGAAAGTTATATTTACATTATCAGTAAGCTTAGGTATTCAATGTTTTAATGGACAACCGTTTTACAAAAAAATGTACCAAACCTATCTCGCCTGTTTCAGTTATCGTCCCTTTTTTCAATTACTTAATAAACGTAACAAAAATGTAGAAGTCCGATGCTTGGTTGGTAGTAGGTGGTGCCTTACTCATTCTTTTTTCAGTAGGTATGCAGAAGGTGTGCAATTCATGGTAACGCTTACGCCACTTAGACATTGACATATCTTTATGGGGCAAAACTAATTTTATGTAAACGGATGTCATGTTAAAATATTTCCGTTATGGTATTTATTACTGACAAGTACAGTGAAAACTGTCTAAATCGAATCCCTTTCAGACTTAACATTTATTCGGTTTCGAAAGGTGTTCGGTTTACCCAGATTAAATCATATTAAAATTGATACAAGAGGACGTCAAGAAGTATCTGGTTAAGGCAGGTTTTCGAATTATTCAGGGTTCGGTTTAGACAGGTTTCACTGATATCAAAGTCTGACATTATTTTTTTTTCAAAGTTAAATTTAAAATGATTTTTGTTAATTTTAACACTAAATATCGGCAAAAATACATTGTAATGCCAAAGCGCCGGCGTTTGAATAATGTCAAAATTCAAATCATTGACTGGGGTAAAACAGTAGTTTATGACGATCCACATAAACAATGCTGCAAACTTAAAATAACAGAAAACATATACAGACTCAAGAACAGAGAAAAACAAGACTATAACAAAAAAATCAAAGCACTAGCAAAATAAACTCAATAAAAAGAACAGGAGTGGTATTAGGTGCTCCGAAGAGGTAAGCAGGTCCTGTTCCACTAGCAGTACTTGTCATATTGCAAAGGAGAATAATCCAGTAATAGTCTAGCAACAATAATGCAGCTCTTCGACACGAGTCACAGAGAAGTTCCTGTAAATTGGTTGATTATAGAAACATTTCGAAAGTTTACATTCAACAAATCTTTCAATTTGGAATTATTTGTCTAGGTATCTTAGTATAGTCTGATTTAAAATGCGGGATATTGCACAGTCAGTTTATCGGTAAAATTTGTTTGTGTGACCAAAACCAGTATCAATAAGACTTCAGCGTGTACAGTTAAGATGTATTTTTTCAACAACACAACCAATTATTTAAATGTTCATGTCAAGGCATATCAACGAGATTGTTTTACCATACGTCTCTATTCATTTACATTTTGTGCACGTTAATGGTTTTACCGATTGCAACCAACGAACACAGGAGTCATTGGAGTGTATAGAATTCTCAATACTGAAAAGCTTGCATCATATGTAGATCTTATCATGAAATATCACCCAAATATTTAGTCATTTAATCGTATTAATTATTGCAATCAGTCAGTATATCTTCTTTGAAGTGAATATTTACAAAAACAAAAACAGTGCATTGAATTGACATAAAACTAGTATACGGCTGAGGATTAGAACCGCGGGTATTGCAAGGCTGTGTAGATTACTTTCACTGTTTCGAGACGAATGACTGTCAAGTCCGTGCATTATCATAGTTGATATCAGCACCAAAATGTTCAAACGAAAAATGACGTTCTTTAACGAAGGAAAACAACGTTTTTATTCGAAGCGTTAGACATCCTGGCAACTTCAAAACAATTTAACGTTTGTGATGTCGCAAAAGTTATATTTAGTCAGTGACCCATAAATCACTAGAAAATATATGGTCAATACATTTTGGCTGTTCAAGAAGAGAGGTTGCAGTTTAAATATTTTTTTTTCAATTCTGTCATCTTGTGCACAAATTATCAGTTGGTCTATAGGTCTTTCGCTGACGCTGCTTACTGATATATATTTTGATATCCAAACCTCTCAATGAATTATCAAATCAAAATGGACATTTAGGCCTCGGGCCTTTACAAAGGTTCATATGTATTTGCCATTTTTTTACCAATGTGAGTCTAGGTATTCCATAAGAATTTTCCTTGGGTATAATGGTACAACTAAGACGCTCACTACTGAAAGGATTGCTATAAGTATCAAATTTTGTTTTCCCTTTTATTCAGGTATATCGTATTGTGTATAAATCATTTTGTGAATCTGCTATATCTAAGGTGAATGTAAATTATCGGTAACATCTTCTCAGGTAAACTGTTAGGAACATTCATTCAACTCACTAGCCAAAAATTATTTTACATTTTCTATCTTACGAGCACGCATCTTTACATGATTTTAGAAAAACATGGAATGCTTACGCTAGCATTCATCCGTTTAATGTTACATTTTTAGTGGAGTCACGATTGATAATTTACGTTTGGTTTGGGTTTTCTTAAACTTAGTTGATAGTGTCTTTTTTTTTATTGCAAGTCGTTATCTTTGGATCATTTTTTTATAACCGTTCTAATCATGGTTCCCTTAATTTCCCTTTCATCGGATATCAGTGTAATGCTAATTGTATCTTGATCTGAATTTCTAACTTCATATCATCAAAATCAAATAAATGTTGTCTTTCGTTCGAAGGTCAAATAATATTACATGTAATATGACATATCTAGCAAACCTTTCCAAAAGATTCTCAACGCCGTTTTTACATCATTGAAACTTCTCATTTGCTCTCTGTGTTTTTTTTAATGTTAATTCTGTCATTATATTTAATATATTTTCTTTTTCTAGATAACTTTATTTCGTTTGTTTCTATTACTTTATTTTTTTTTTTTTTCATTTTTATACATGTTGCATTATTATAACGAATCTGCTGCTCTTCTCGTATCTCAATACGGAAAAACGGAAATAATTTCAACTCTATTTCCTAACCGATTTCCTGAGTTATACAGTATAAAATGGTAATATAATTAAAATGTTTCCTCAAATAGAATTAAAATGGCCAGTCTCTATATTATCAACAACTGTGTATACTTAATTGTTTATAGTACGGTGATTTAAGGAATGAAAAAGTGTTCCATTTATAAAAGGTAAAGCCTACAATAATAATAAATAAAAAAATATACTCAGAACATTAACAACTGTAATTGTGTAATGATTAAAATTATAATGAAGTATGAAGGAATTATTTCACAAGGTAGTATGCTGTCGTTATCGTATAGAATTCATGCATGTTATTCTATTATTTGCTTTTGTTACTTTGTATGTATGATTGTAGTCACTTAATGTTCTTTGTTGTGTATGTCTGTTTTCAATGTCTGGTCTTTGTAACTGGATTACAATCTTGATCGCCACTATAACTTAGGTTCCCTTGATTACTCTACTGTACACAAATCAGTGTCAAAATTTTTCAAAACTTTCAACAAGTAAGTGTGTTTTAACCATTCTCCAAAGAAGAGATAGTAGAAAACCATAAATATGTGCTATCCTCTTTTGGTCTCTTTACCAAAGACGATGATTGTGATCTACCATCTATGTACTTGATTTCGTAACTCCATACAAGAACGCTAAATAGCTGGATCTGCAAATGTACCACCAAACCTCTTTCTTTCAAATCTCTTAGCTCTAATGCTCACAGCTGTCAAGGAGGGTCACCGGTCGTACTACGTGAAAAATTCGAAAGATCTTCTTGAAATCCTCATTTCAAGATTATTATCAGAACACAAAAACATAAAAAAACCTATGCTTTTTCAACTCTTTATACTTCTATTCTCTATCCCGACTCAAAAACAATGTGCATCTTTGTTACTCCAAAAATGACGGTTTACCTATATACAGATGTATTTCTTATTAAAGATTTCCCATTCTTTAAAAATACTATTTCAAAACTTCTTTCAAATACACGGAAATAGATGTTATCTAAATGCTGGAATTTATGTTGATCGACAATATATTTTTCCAGTGTGGCGGGCGCGTTTTTCAACAAACGTTCGGCATTCCGAAGGAAACAAATTGTGCTCCTATACTTGCTGACCTATTCCTTTACTCATTTGAGTCTGACTTTATAGTTGATATAATTCAAAGAAAGGAACATTGTTTGGCCAGATTCTATGACCTATGTTTCTGCTATATAGATGACGTATTATCGTTAAACAATCTTAGTTTCTGGGATTTGTACTGCGCATCTACCCAACAGAACATGAGATAAAGCATATTACAGACACTGTGATGTCTGATATCTTGACCAACAATTAGAGATCGATTTTAAATGAAAACTATTGATCAAACTATACGATAAAAGCGATGATTTTTTATTCCGTATTGTCAACTGTCTTTTAATCTGTTGCAACATCACTTCAACACCTGCGTACGGAGTTTTCATACGTTATATAGGAGCTTGCCGTTATTACGCAGACTTTTTGTACCGCGCTAGATTTATTACAACTAGGCTTTTGAAACAGGTTTATATTGGTACAAGGTTGAATAATCACTACAGAAAATTTACGGTCGTCTTCATAAGCTCGTGGATCGTTCCTTGATTACTTTATAACAAAAATAAAGGTTGCGAAGACATGGGTAGAATTGTTTTCATTTTTTTTTATTACAGAATGAACAATAGACTTGTTACTGCCTATTTTTGCTGTCATCCCCTAATTGAAATAGCAAATTCAACTTGTGGTGAGTGCTGTTATAAAAGTAAGAATATTTGTCTTTAAAATATTAATTCAACTGATGAAATCTGATACACCAATGACATTTGTTGTAAGAATTGGATTTTTGGCCCTAAAAATGCAGACAGAAATTTGGCTTTAAGATCAGGACTGTTGGTCCCTCCAGGATATATATTTGTTTAGATAAAAGTACGCATCTCTAAAAATAATATGAAAATGCACTCGGACAAAAAATTACTTTTGTATTGGTACTAAAAAGGATAGGCACATCTTTCCAGTACAAAAACGAGATATCACCATCTTTGTCCGTAACCGAGTATAATCATTTATGATTTCGTCTTTCTATAGCGCTTTTACTGCACGTCTGGTCTTTTTATCTCGTTCTCATTGCTAGTTCCGTTATGGAACTAATAGTGTAGTGATTGTAACTGATAAATGTACAGATATAGGCTATTTGTCTTCTATCACCAAGGACACTAGCATATTTTTTTTTATTTAGGTAGAATGTGTCATAGTCTTTCAAAATTGGTATTGCTTTTGTACTTATAGACCTTATACGAATTTTGAGGTTTTGCAACACGTGTTAATTATGAATGAACATTAAAGATGCATTATAATAGAAGTGTACATGTATGGAGACCGAGAAATTAGAAGTCTGCACTAAATCTTGAACTTCATACTTCGACATATATGTTTAATGATTTAGGATTCAAACCTGGATTTGTATTCAGTGAAACACAAGGTAAGGCATGTGTTAAGTGCACAGCTGGCGCTTATGGAGTTGATTGTACAGGAACATGTGAATGTGGACCGACCCAGCGGTAACTATAACATCTGATATATTTTCTTTATATAAATAAATCTAAAACTAAAACAATGACATCAGTTGACACTCCCTTTGCCTGTTTCGGAAAATTTGTCATTTTCATGTGTAAAAGCGTAATCATGGGAACCAAGGTTATAGCGGTAATCAAAAGAATGAATGTAATCAGGGACAAAGACCAGACATGGAAAACAAACACACACAACAAAGAACACAAAGCAACTAAAATCATACATACAAAGTAACAAAAGCAAATGAGCAACTCGGACTTCACTAAAAACTGGGAGCATAATAAACGGTAAATAATTACCTAGCATCCCCTTTTTCTAAGGAATCGCACCTTCTTTTCGAAGTGTTTTGATCCGCCCATGGACATATAGCTTAGAGTTCATTTTGTGACGATTTTAAATCATTATTCCAGTCCTACGCTGCCTTCGCAATGTGGTTGTCATGATATATTTACGAAAAGCAAAATTGTTTTCAATGATATTTTTTCATTAAGATTGTATTTACAAATCTAAGATCACTTTTTTTTCTCGTCTTTGTGTTCGTCTATTTCCATCTTTTATATATGTGGGTCTTTTGTAATACAATGTATATGAAGCTTGTACAAGACGCAAAATTTATTAGAATTGTGTTGTGTGTTAATAATGCAAAATGCAAAATCGACGTACTGTAGTTAGTCATTTTACAGATTTCCATATACAATGCTCTAAATGGTCGTTGATCCCCTTACGTATGAGTTATCATTTTTTCATATATCACGGACGTGTTTCTTCCTCAAATGTGTTATGATTTTTTTTCTGTAGATGTGATCCTGTTGATGGTTGCATTTCTACGCCTAAGAATAACACAGGTAGATTGTAAATGTAAATTAATTTTGTATCAATAAGTTCTTCCTATCTTCGGACCTCCCGTCTCCCTTTTCAGAATATAAATTTCAATTTCCGAATTATTGGTCTTTAAAAACGGGCGTATAATGTGCAATAATAGCACAGCTGTTGGTTTCCTACAACGGTCTTTTTCGTACAAATTCAGAAAATTGGCATTTACTGGTGAACACCTGAAATAAAAACTTTGTTATAAATCATTTTATAGGTTAGTGATCCTTTTAAGACAAAAAAAAAAAAAAAATAAATAAAAAAATAAATAAAATAAAATAAAATAAAATAAAAGAATAACATTTCCCTTGGAAATTCAAAAAGAATGCATTCACTACATTACTACATACACTCTGTGCTTTCTTTCAACAGCGGAAAGTGGATTTGGATCTACAGGTAGGACGGATTAATAAGTGCTAGTGTATCACAGTCGTACGCAAAATGTTTATAACTCAATAGCACATAGTGTCGCCAGATAATAAGTCCTCAGACACCTATTACAAGAAAACAAAAGCAAAATACATGAACTTACATGTTATAGTACATGTAGCTAAATTATTTTTGTATTTACACACAAAAAAAAAAAATGTCAAATTATTCCCATATTTTCCAGGTCCATTTATACAGACCTCTTTATTTTCTTGCATTTGTAATAGTAGCTTTTCATATAATTATATTTTGCGACATTCAAAAAAAAAAAAAAAAACAAAACAAAACAAAAAACAAAACAGAAATGTTTCTCTCTTTGTTCGATTTGTAGCGGGAAGACAAAATGTTTGTCGTAACTGATGTATTTGAAAATTCGTTTTAGGCACCCCTGCCGTTATCATATTTATGTCATGCATTGCTGCTATTTGATTAACTATAGCCTTCGGTATCGCAGCCTTCAGGAATAGAGAATGGTTGATCGGTAAAATCAGGGCATGAAGTGGAATGTTTTCGACGTTTCCTAGGCTGGATATACCAACCAAAGTGGAGAAGATGAAGAATAATGTCAGAAAAAGTGAGAATTGTTATGACGACATCAATGAGAAAGAAATGATCCGTGATTTTGGGCGTTTGAAACAGGAAAATATCTGACATTTTCTGTCATTCATTCAATTGAATTCATCATGAACATATGCTTGTGCGTACTGATTGCCAATAAGCGTGTAATTACTGTACATATTTGTGTGATGGATATTAATATTGAGGCCATTGATTTTCTATGAACAGTATTCATACAAATGCATTTAATATTTTGAACTATATTTTTTATAAAGTGATTCATAGTGTTACTTAGTGTTTCTCTTCATGTTTCTTTGAACCCATTCCTTAAAATGTTGGGCTGTATACATTTTGTATAGTGGAAGTAAAAAAAAATACAATTGATTTCCGTCTTACATTTAGGAAGGGAAGTACACTATATTAGGTCTCGCGAGATATGATACGTGATTTATTAAACTATACTATACTGAATACAGATCTTCTAATTTCCTGTTGAAATATTTCTATAAAAAACTATTTTATAATACATAAGTTTGATTAAGCTATGTACAACTCATTTTGAGTTATGGTTTTCGACATATCCAAATGATGCACACCTAAACTCCAGGGCTATTCTTTGCTGCTGTATAAACGCCTCTTTTGTAGGGGAAACTTATTACAAAAACATGGATGTAGAACCCAGAAATGTTGAGTGATCTCATTTCGTGCCAAAAAGAGACTCTTTTAAACCAGTTATCCTTTTGCGCCAGTTTTCTTATTTCGTTTAAAGCGCTACGCATGTACCATTTTTGTCAAAATTTAATTTTCTATTCTACTGACCACTCTATACATTTTTTTTCTTAATTTATATATATATTTATTTTTAAGTACCGGGAAGTGTGTTAAAACGACAAACAATATAAGTATGTATAGTAAGTAATTAACGGAAGAAGATAAAAATATTAACAAGTCCTTAAATATGATTGAAAGAGAACACATCTTCAGACATGTACATATTGAATAAGAACATAGTTCTAAAGATTGTAAGAGCCTCCGATTATAAAAGGGACTATTAACTATCGTGTGTAGCCATGATATGAGCATTGTTTGACTTTGTTTGTTTTGATTTTATAGATTAGGTGTCGTGTGCAAAAAAACATTGTTAAACTTCCAGAGCTGATGTCACAACATTACTGTAAAGAGTGCCGTATGCACAGGATTATTTCCTTCCGTATTGTTGTTTTTTTTTAACATCCGATCATATGATTGGTACTTCACCTATTTCAGAATTCTAAAGTGGTTATTGGCAGGAATAATTATTAAAAACACATGACAATTCGACATCTCATTATATCTAAAAGTCCACTAATGAAGCTATTTGTTTATGGAAACATCTCTCCATATAAGGCAATGAAAAAAAGTCCAGTTCAAAGAATAAAATTAGAACTTTAAATAGGACCAGCATGCATGATGAAAACGACAACAATTTAAGTGAAAACAATCCGAAGAATGCATATGACTGAAAACAAGTAAAATCGAGTTTCGGGAAAATGTCAGAACTAAATAAAAAAAATGGTGGAATAGCGAATTGTATCACAAAATAATACTCGGTCAAAAATTACAAACAGGTTACAAAGCTTGATCTTGACTACGGAGAGTAATCAAGGGAACCAACGTTATAGCGGTAATCAAAATAATGTAATCCAGGGACAAAGACCAAACATGGGAAACAGACATACACAACAAAGTAACTAAAATCATACATACAAAGTAACAAAAGCAAATGAGCAACTCGGACTCCACTAAAAACTGGGAGCATGGACCAGGTGCACCAGTAGGGTAAGCGTCTTCTGCTTTTCTAGAAACACCCGCTGAGTTGCTCATAAAAAGTCAAGTCCGGAGTAGACAAACGAGGAAAGGAAAACTATGACCCGTTGAATAAATCAGTTCTCATGGTGCAGATGGATACACCATAACGATCCACGAGTTCATGATAACGACCAAAAACTTCTGTAGTGATGACTTCAATCTTGTAGCAACATAACCTTGTTCCAGAAACCTATTTGTTAGAGTTCTAACGCGACACAAAAAGTCTGCGTAGTTTCGGCAAGCTCTGGCTTAACGTATGAGTTGTTATATGAACCCTCCATATGCAGGAGCCGAAGGGATGTTGCCACAGATGAAAGGAAAGTTGACAATTCTGAATGAAAAGTCATCACGTTTGTCGTAAAGTTTGGTCAATAGTTTTCTTTTACCATCAGTTTCTAAGAATTAATCGGTTCTCATACCATCAAACGAACTAAAACATTTGAATAATACTGCATGTATATATGATATGACTATCTCTCACGTTACTCCTACCCCGCCTTTTTGCTAAATAAAAGAATAAAGATGAAAGCCTCTCATAAGATAAACATAATATTCTGAAATTAGCCGAAATTCTAAATTGTTGTTAAATACACACATTTACCTAGAAAACATACCGAAGACAGATAAGGAGTCATAGCCGTCGCAACTATACCTTAATTACCTACATGTAAGATACATGATGTCTCCATAGATGGTCTTCTTCCTTTCGTACAAAAATCTCTTTGAGTTCATCACAGTCATTCAAAATAAACTCTTTTCTTTACCTCTCACTTTACTATACTCCCTTTACAAAATAAGTCTACCATCCAACGAATAGTCCTGCCCTAAGGGAAAGAGAGAAATACTTAGGACTGGATACGGAGGCAAGGTGCTGCATTACCTTACTGGTGCAATGACAAGATCAAAAGTATAAGAAAACTTTCAAGTAAATCATGAACTCTTTCGTGGGCCTTTGCAACGTATCCATCTGTAAAATGAGAACCGATGTGTTCAGCATATCATGGTTTCTTCCCACTTTCGTCTAACTCGGCCTCGAATTTTTTTGATCCACTAGGTGGGTGTTACAAAAGCTACCTGTAGTTGTTACTTTGTACGAATTATTTTGGTTATTTTTATGTTCTTTGTTGTTTTTAGGTTTGTTTGTGTTTTAATATTGTGACTTGCGTATATTTTATATTTTCCTTGTAATTTTCATGTCAATTATTTTATGGTTTATGCGTCAATGGTTTAAACGACTATGGTTTATGCATGCGTCAACGGTTTTCAAGATTGATGATTGATATGCATCTGTGCATTATGCGTTCATGTTTATATGAACCTAACGATAATTTGCGATATATACACATAAACTGGTATTATAGTATTAATATACGGCATTTTCCATATTGACCCTGTAACATGCCCAAGGTATTGATAATGGCCTCTGATGTCCCGATGCAGCACCGAGAGCCATTACAGACATCTGAGGATATTATTAATGACAAAAATTTCTTGAAACTTTAAACTCTTAGTAAATGTGATTCAACAGAAAAGTACATGTTTTTTTATTTCATAATGGCAATATCCGTCCATGACAAATTTGCGTCCTTTTGCGCCACAATCTATTTGTACCAGTGTTGAGTTTGCGCCACTTACATTTCACAAACGTGGACTCATTTGTGGACTAAATCTAGTACTCGATTGAATTAAAAAGTATAGAATGAACTCATCTTGCGGGCATGAAATGAAATATAGGAAACGTTTGAGCATCCAAGAAATATAATGCTGCTCTTTGTCCATTTTGAAGAATTCATAGGATATAATGTTTATGGTCGTCTAGATATAACTTAAATTGATTTCCTTTTACTGGTTATTCTTACTTACTTACTAATACTTACTGGTGCCGTGAAAACAATTTAAAAAATGAAACGACAGACTTCACCATTTTAAATGTATCGTCTTGCATGCTGTGAATAACGACCCGTTTGATGATTCTAGATATATGCCCGCCTGTATTTGGAAGCATTTCGGATAGTCCAATGATCGTCATTTATTGATTTTACGCGTTGTGTTATACCAAAGTAGTTGTAGTTGGAATTTGAATAAAATTAAAAATCACTTTTTCAAGAGTGCGGGGAAGCAGTCATTTCATGCATGGTAAGAATTCAAACCGGCAACATAACCAAAAGCCTTATTTATTGAACAATAGATAAACATACAATGTACTATTTCCGCACACAATTTGAGTGTGCAATTAATTTGCTTAGCCAAGTACAAGGAAAAATTTCCTTATCAAATTAAAATTTCAAAATGGTTGTTCGTTCAATGCGATTGTACATATTTCTTTTCGTTGTTTGTTGTTCCCGAACAGACGAACAATCCCGTGTTTGCTCAAGAAGAAGGTAATCTTGTTTTACTGGTATTATAATTTCTCTGTATATAGTTTATGTTGTATTTGAATCGTTTGGCCAATTTCAATTTGTATATTTAACCAAGGAAACAATCAATGGATGTTTGGCCCTTTACAAGAAAATACAACCAGGATCGTGCACTTAGTGTACCGGAATGCAAAGCGCCTCCTGGAATTTTAGAAATATCTACTTAGTTGTTCACTAAGAATCGTTGTAAATGTGTACTTGAACTTGCATGTTGCAAATGTGGGAAATATATGAATACAAGAGTTGACAAGGAACATGCAATTGCGATATGGCAATACGATAAATTTTAGTTTTACTCTTGCTAACGCTGGGTTTAATAGTCACACAACTTGATATAATATCCATAATACAAGTATAAGCTTTCCAAAAAAGCTTGCGTACCGTTGTCATTTAGTTTTTGAGTTTGTTTTCCAGGATTATTTTTTGAAACCGATTGGTTTGTTTGTTTGTTTGGGGTTTAACGTCCGAGCAGCATTATTTCAGCTATATTCAGACAATGAACATGAAATGGATGATAAAATGAAATGAAATGAAGAAAAAAAGAGGGGTCACAAGGATAATAGGGTCGACAAATTTTGATGGCCACTGGAAAAAGGGGGGATGGGTAAGGTTGGGCAATTTAGCCTCCTGTGGCGGAGCGCAAAGGTTCCTACTCCTATCGAATACCACAGCAGGGTTTTTTAACGTGCGAGGAACGTGGCATCTTTCCCAACACGGTGCACCACTATGGTTTGCGGTCAGGTTTTCCGTATTATAGCCTGACAACCCCAGCATGCAACACGCCAGGGGTACCCCATTCCACCACCTGGGGTATACATCCCAGTTGCTCTGTGGGCAGAGCGCCTAGCCCCCGGCTAGGTTTCTGAGCACTATTTAGTTGCCTTATACGACAAGATTAGCGCTGCTGCAGGCTTATTCTTTTAACACCCGGACCTGCACGGCCGATTGGATGTAGATGTTTTCTCGGTCATTTAATTTAAAAAATGTTTAACTACTGAATGATTTGAAGTTATTCACAATCTCAGATAGTTCATGTAACCCAGTTCGTATTTTTAGACATTTGGCTTTCACAATTCACGGACGTATCATTTTTCAATTGGTATGGGGTAGGGCCGGGCAGGTCAAAATGTAGGGGGTCATTTTTTTTATCTGTGATGCGGGGATAGGTCAAAATATAGGGGATACAGTTTTTTTCTGTGATGGAAAAATGGGATAAGTGTTGTTTGACTTATTTTGTAGTATGGGGGTTGGTGGGGGGTTTCAATTATTTATCTATATTATTTAGTTTCGTTTAAATGGCAAAAGGAGGGGGTAATTATTTTTTTAATCACACGATGCAGCAACTCAAGAAAGATAAGAACTTATTTTTGATAATTCTCATTAAAAAGGCATCTCTAATGAAGAATTGTCAATCAAGCCATACAACTTTTTTTACAGTTAGAACAATGTACATATATCACTTGCCTTGTATATACTTTCATTTATTCAACTATTATCCATCTGATGCTTAAATTTGTACAGTTATAAAATCAAAGAGGTCGGAGTTATCCCCATAAGAACTGTCACCAAGAATGTCTTTTTCGGTTCTTTCTCGCTGGATATACAATCTGGTTTTTCTGTTCTATCGTCTGTGCATGTGTTAGAAATGCTAATTTCTCCCATGGTATTGTTGATTTTTGTTTTGTTTTTGTAAAATGTGATTTAAAATATTTTGCTGTCTCTTTGTCAAAGTAACGACAAGAAGTCATATTTTTGCTACATTTCTCTCTGCCCCTGCAGCAGCGCTAAGCTTGTCGTAAAAGGCGACTGCATAGTGCTCAGAACCCTAACCGGGGGTTAGGGCACTCTGCACCAGAGCAACTGGGATGTGGGCCCCAGGTGGTGGAATGTGGTACCCCTGGCGTGTTGCATGCTGGGGTTGTCAGGCTTAAATACGGAAAACCTGACCGCAAACCATAGTGGTGGACTGTGTTGCGAAAGATGCCACATTCCTTGCATGTCAAAGAACAATACTGTGGTATTCTCCCGGAGTAGGAACCATAAGGCTCCGCTACAAGAGGCTAAATTGCCCGTCCCTACCCATCTCTCCCTATTTCCAGTGGCAATCAAAATTTGTGGACCCCATTGTCCTTGTGTCCCATCCCTATTTCATTTCATCATCATTTCATGTTCATTTTATCATCAATTTCATGTTCATCGGCTGAATATAGCTGAAATATTGCTGCTCGGACGTTAAACCCCAACAAACAAACAAACATGTCTTTCTTGTCTCGGTCTTATAGTCTATAATCCTTTAGTACTTAAGGTAGATCATACCTATTACACGGAGCATTCTTTTCTGTCATCTTGCGAAATCATACAGACATATACGTTTTCTATAAACTAATAGTGTTTGAAATGAAGTGAAAATTAGAATGGTAAAATTAAAAACTTTTTTTTACAATAGCTTCTTTCAAGGGGAGATAAATCGCGGGAAAATCTTTCAAAGGTAGATAATTGGAAGGAAAATGTCCATTTGAAATTTAAGTTTATTTAATATTGCAAAAAAAGTTTGTAACGCACATTTTCGTTTTGAATATGCAAGAATGTCAACTAAGTGTTCTTCATATAAAGTTATAAGAAATGTTATCTACCACCATTTAGAAGTTTGCGAAATATTGAAAATTCCCTTAAAAAGCCATATAATATATATATAGTGAGAAGGCTCAAGTATCTCAAAATTAGGTTCAGTGATCTATGTTTTTTAAGATTAAAATTCTAAAGTATGTTCATTTAATGCCATCTTTAAGAAAAAACTAGGCAAATTTATCTACTAAAAATATGTATGATCTACCTTAAGTCACTTAGTTTTATTTTGAATATATGTAAATTATCCCCTAGAGAATATTGTTATCCGTTTCTGTAGAAATGAATAATCTTGGTGAGTGCTCTGATCAAGACAGAGGTAAGTTATATAAATGGCTCTACAATTTTGGAAAATCAGGGACCTTATAATTTTTGGTATCAGGTGGATCGAGTTTTTATGCAAAAGTACATTGGAGATAAAAAATATCACGGGGATAAAAAAATCAGAAACTTTTTTAGAAATGACCACCCCCCTAACCAAATCCAGGTAAAAAATATGTTTCTTAAGTTGGTGTCTTACTACCAGTCTCCTGTTGATAACAGAAGTTATACATTCATATCTGTTAATTGATACAATGTAGTACATACTGTTAAAAAGTGTTAGGGCAGTTTGAGTTGTTAAGTACTGTACCTCAGTTGTGACAATGAACTTTTTCTTGTGTATGAATGAATGGCTACCGCTTTTTCTATGTTAGAATGCCTCTAATTTTGTTTCGCAAAATGAATGACTTTAGGGATGTCTTGATGCAATGGTAATTAAATGAATTGAAATAAGTTACTAGCATGAAAACTGAAGACGCACAAACGGACGGACAGCACGATCACCATAAACATCCTGGTTTTCAAGCAAGGGAGTATAATATATACAGATTAACAATAAAATCTACCACACACAGAATAAGACATCAAAAATACATGTTTTTTACATTTAATACAAATGTCCAATAAATATTTCTTTTGAATGAAGCGTTATGTGATGCAAACAACTATACTTACAAAAACTTTTTCTTAGGTCAAAAGGCCGATCAATAAAATATATATTATTTTAAATTATGACTACATTTAACTGTTCTAAAATTCAAACATTTAGCAGTATCAAAAACTTTCTTACAGCATGACTGTTTTAATTTATCGCATAACCCTTGTTTTACCATATGAGACAATACTAAATCATGTGGTACATTCTATGTAAATTTCAGAAAGACTACTAGAATTCTAGAACTAATTTCCCCGAAAACACCATGACCTTCATTTACAGGTACATTGTATGACTTTGCCCAGGGACTGTGTGAACGCTTCGATGCTTTACACTGTCCATGAGAGACCACAAATGATAGCAAAGGGCGTTAAGAAACCCCTCAGTCCATTATGTATTAAAAATACCACATATGAGTGCAAACCAATTATCACAGATTTATAATGCACGAAATTAAGGGTGTAACGGACACACAGAAAGTGTAATCTTTTTCAACTTTATTGTTATAGTGTTATTTAACAAGGACAGTTAGACAACATTTTATTTCACAAAATTGTACAAAGGTATTTATTAATATATATTTATATATTTACTTCGAGTACATTGATGGGATGATTTACGCGGAAGGTTTGATCAGAGTCAAAAGGGTATCACCAAAGTAGAAAGGACAGATCACTTGAATGTTCATGGACAAAGACTTGCTTCCACTGTCAAATATGCAACTCGACTAGTTACATACTAGATTGTCTGCACATTTGATGGTTGTAGTAAGCTCCTGTGTTAATATTTTTTTTATTACTGACATTGCAAAGTGTGTCTCAGATGACAGGCCCTCATTTTATCTTGGCGTCATCTTTTCCACTTCTTGCACTTACTGTAGTTTTGCTGAAGCATTTGAGATGTTTGGGTAAAATGTAGATATTCTGTCAATATACAGATTTTATCATAAAATGGCGATCAACTGATAATTTTTCGCTGTCGTTTTATTTAAAATGAGAAGCTTGTCTGAGAATGTGACACGCTGATGAAATATTTTCATCTTTGATTCGGTTGAAAATATCTCATTTATGAGCAAAATCTCATTAGTTTGGGCACTCATCAAATGAAGCATAGGCAGGAACGACACGAACTTAGTTAGACAATAGTAGTTGTAATTTTGCAAACAATTGAAAGTCTATGAAACTAATTGAATTTTTCAGAGGTGGCAAAATTATTCTTTTTAGCTACATAGAGTGTTCTTTATTTGCAATCCCTGCCACTAGGCCAATTTGACTACATATAATAGCTTTCGTTAACCAGGAAATAATTGATAATTGATTTTGTGATAATCGATATTGTTTACTTCCTTAATATCCCTACGAACTGGCAGGTCTTGAAAAGTTTCCCTTTGACGTATACATCTTCCGCATTGGATATTATAACACCTTAAATTTCTCACAAACTGACGACAAGTAGAGTTTGTATGTGGTTCAATGAGTTTTTTTTATTGCTATGTTCTTTAATTGTCATTGTGAAAAAAAAAACAACAAAACAAACATAAAACAAAACATATACACATGATTTGTTTTTGAGCGAAAAGATCTTTATTTATTTATATTTGATTTCAATGCTGCTGATGAGAGGTTACAGTCCCTGTATGGTATAAACATCCCGCTTGCCCCGTGCCCCATTCCCCATCCCCCATTGCTCATTCCCCATTGCCCCATACCCTATTCCCTATAGCCCCATTCCCCATTGCTCCATCCTCATTGCATCGACTTATTTCCCGTTGTCCAATGCCTTTTCCCATTCCGAAAGGAAAAAAAAGAGTAAATGTTTTATCAAATACATATAATGCATTAGGATGTAGAAATTTTTGTGCAATCAATATTGATTTTAGAATCTCGACGGCGAACTCGGGAATTATCGAAATCTCGCGATATTTGCATTGTTTACATGTATTATCGCCACTCCGAGCTGCATGAGAAATAATCATGCAAAATATTCTTAAAACTATAGATACATGTATAAATTGTGAATGAATTTGATTTCTAAAATTATTTTTAAAAATGTGAAAATTGTCCAGATAAGATTTTTGTTGATTGTTGTTCTATATATATTTCAAACTACATTCTTGAAAATGAGATATTTGTGCATATTACAATGTAAATGAGTGCGAACACATAAAATTACCCTAATGGTCCTATATAATTGTTTTAAAATTTTAAAATTGATACATTTTTTTCAATCAAATTTCTCAAAAATAATATATTTCTTCAGATTGTAAGGGTGCGAACAATTTTAATTTCAATAATGGTCCCAAATTATTGTTACAAATATTAAAACTGGCAATATTTTTATCCAGTTGGTGGTTGCGACACTCATATTTCAGTCAAAAATCTGCAAAATGACATATTTTTGCTAAGTGAATTTGTGCGAACTTTTTTTAATATACCTGTTTGTCTAAAATTATTGTAAAAATGTTCAAATTGTCTATATCATTATTATGTTGATGGCTTTGATACATATATTTCAGACCAAATTCTTGAAAATGAGATATTATTTGCAAATTGAATGATTGCATATACTTGAAATGTCCTTAATGGTCTTATAGTATTGTTTAAAATGTTAAAATTGTCCAAATAAGCATCATTTGTGGCTGTGATACATTTATTTCAATCAAATTTCTCAAAAATAACATATTTCTTCAGATTGTAAAGGTGCGAACAATTTTAATTTCAATAATGGTTCCAAATTATTGTTAAAAATATTGAAACTGGTAATATTTTTATCCAGTTGGTGGTTGCGACACTCATATTGTAGCCAAAAATCTGCGACACCTGTAATAATTAAAAATTACTCTAAAACAAGCTTGTTTAAACATCATTTTAATTGCTGTCCTGGCATTATGATAGGAACGTTGCTTGCGGAAAAAGGCAGGACAATTTGTTTGATTAACCAATCAAATTTTTTTCTTTGCCCCATTCCCATTACCCTACTCATTTACCCCATTTCAATTGCCACATTCCACATTGCCCCATTCCCTATTGCCCCATCCTCCATTTCCCATTGCCCCATTCCCAATGCCCCACTGCCCCATACCCTATAAAATGGGAAGTTTATCCCATACAGGTACTGTACTCCTTGAAACACGTGTACAGAATATTTGCAATTTTATATGATTAGTACTTTCGAATTTTATAACCACTGGATCGATGCCACTGCTGGTGGACCCAAGGTCCCGAGGCTATTCACCAACCCAGTAGTCAGATTTGTCTGACCACAAATCATTTATATATACTTTATTTGCAGTAATACATATTTCAAATTCATGAAACACCATGACTTAATCTCTTGGATAGCACAAGGTAGAAGTTCTCGAATTTGCTTTCTATTTCTATACTTTTGGATTTTAGAACTTCTTGGTAATAATTTTTTAGATTAAAATCGTCATTTGTATTCAATGGGAGATTACACCTTGAAATACGTGTAGAGCATATCGAAATTCGCAACATTATGAGACTGGTACTTTTGTATTTTACATTTATTTTATCATTGTTTTTTGGTTTTAAATAATAAGGTCATTTACTTTTTAAGCACTTTTTAAGTATTCTGCGATGGATAAAATTGGACCATTCTGAACTCACAAAACAAATAAAAGTCAAATTTGTTCCTAAATAAATTTCCTTTGTCATTTATTTTTCTTTCGCATTACACGGGGAAGGGGGACATAAAGTATTTAGTAACATTTAGGAAAATCCCTCAGGCAAAACTTCACTTTTTATCTTTTTTTAATAATCCCCATAACTAGAGTTATGTTGGTATGTCTGGTCGTATATCTCCCTCAAAATACGCAGATGTTTGGAAGAAGGTCAGGAGAATTGGATACTAGTCGAACAGAAGGACACACGTACGATTACTGTTGTACTAATTTATAAGTCACAGTTTTTTTTTTTAAATTAATATTCTTGTGCTCTTTGTCATCAACGTACTAGAAGAAAAAAATTCAGGAAATGTTTACTTTTAGTTTGATTTCAAAGGATTATCATCGTTTTGTTTTCCATGGATTTTACCTTTGATGTGGAGTCTTTCTTGTTTCTCTCAACAGTATTAACTGTTTGATTTATGTTATATGCTTTTGCATTTGTTGCTTTTACTGCCAATTTCACTACTTAAAACTGTTGGGTTAAATTACAGTTTCTCTGTGAATTATTAGAACTCATTTAATCTTAATATATACATGATTGTAAATTCATGATATGTGTGTATGTTCATCAAAAATAGCCAATATAAAGCGGAGAAAGTGTGCTTTAAAAAATTATATTTTTGATGTTTTTGACAAGTGAAGAAATTGCTTTTTTAAAAACAAAAATGGCCTTTATCAACTCTTAACCAAACTATGTAAAATACAAGTCAATAGATAACACACTTTTCTGGAGGAATGTAAAATTTTTCGAATTTCCATTAGCCGTCCAAAATTTGAAACTGTTTGATGATAATGATAATAATCAACATATAAAGATGATAGGTTTGTCAAAGGGACAACAATTCCACCTGGATGAAAATATCAACCCAAGTGAGGCGCGTGTCTTGATCTCAGTACTGAAATTAATAATGGCAAGCTTATTACTAAATTTTACGATAAAATGGATAATTTTTTATTCATTATTATTAATTATCAATTTGGTTTTACTTCAACAAGGTTTTCGAAACTACAAGCTCGTAAAACATTCACAAAACACTTCAATCGACAGAAGGAACTAATTTTCAAGACAAAACCAAGAAGTCAAATACCTCGCATAAATAATAAACAATTATCTAAATGGCAGATCAATCGGCATCATGGTTATTCCATATTCAAAACCATGTATATTTTGTGATATTGCAAGCGAACATTATGCAGAATCCACTATGCTTTCAAACATAAAACATTTCTTAGTTGTGTGCTGTTATTTAGAATCTTGTTTATATCTGTTCACACTTCACTTTAAATCCATACTAGTTTTCCCTCTGAACATCGAGCCCATCCAACATTTTATTAAGTATTGATATAAGACAATATATGTGGGAGACAAAATGCGGAATGGTTTGTTCAAGGATAATGATAATGATTACTTAGAGGTTATGATACGGATTATCGGAATTAATAGTAATTCGAAGGTTAGATTTTACCATGCTTAATACAAAAAACTTACAAGAACACTGATACCGCTGACTGACGTCACTGTCTCAACCTGTAAATGATACCTACAAAGATAACACGTGTTCACGTGTGGATAACATAATAAGAAGAATTATAACAATTTACCTTTTGTGTTATTATTCATCAAAAAAATAATTCACATATCTTATATTTTCCTGTATATTTCACAAGAATCAATCTTTTCGCTCATAGTAATCATTTGGTCCCATCTGCAGTGTTATCAGGTGAATGTTGTCCTGCGAATTAAATTGATTGATTGATTGTTTAACATCCTACCACAGGTCAAACCTTTTAGTACTCTTGATCGCCATTAATGATAACTTGGGCATGTTCGGGCCAATTATTCATGGAGTCTGGTTCAACACGGTGTAACGTTGGAAATTGTGAAATTACATTAATTTTTTTGTAAGTTAGTCATTTATACTTCAAACGATGTTCCTCACTATTTTATCTTTCTTACTTTTTTGTCAGTTGGGTATTTGTACATTAATATTGTAAAATATGCATGTTTATATGTATACCAATGTTTCTACATAGGTTTAGCAGAAATAAAGTATACAAGAAAGTATATATACATAATAACTCTTTACAGGAGAAATGGTGAAAACGAAATAACGATCTATTACTGTTGTCGTCCTTTCGTAGAGACACAGGGAGTTTGTGGTAAGTTAGTGTTTTGTAACCTAGTTGTACATTGGTTCCTGTAATTGTATTAGTTTTGTTTTCTGTTTGGTAAGGGTTGTCTTTGTCGTAATATGTTTTTGTTTTAATTCATGAATTCGTTCACACAACTAAATTAGTTAGCATATGCCTATTTCTTTAAGGGTGTCCGTATGGCCAAAGATATAAACCAGAAATAGGTTTCTGCCAAAATTGCTCTTATGGACACTATGGTAAAGACTGTCAGTCACCCTGTAACTGTCAGCGTAATGAAAGGTAAATATATACTTGTTTTATATGATCTTAAATTCTTTCAATTTAAAATACCTTTATATACTCTTTTCTCTTGCCATTACTATTTTGTTTCACTAGTATTTTTGCAACCATACTGAAACATAAAATAAATGCCATAACTTCATCACCCCCACCCTCCAAAAGAGAAGGAAAACACAGAGGACTCCATAACAGCTTATGACTTAATAAGGCAATGCTACTTGTACAACACATTTACACTGAAAATAAGATGGAAAAATATTTTGAATTGCAAATTTCAATTATTTTTTCATTAAAGTTACAAACCTATTTTCACTCAGACAAAGATACAATAGCATTCAAAATTTGGTTAAAAATAAGAAAATGGTAATAAAAGTCTTATTCTTAGGCAGATTACAATGACATTATTTGGCAAAAAATGATGTGTCAATAAAATGCATACAATACAAAGAAAGTTCAATTCTCGCTATTGTAACAGAAAGAGTTTTCTATAAAATTACCTATTTAAAACTGACCAAAAGAGGTAACTCTAACTTATTCAGGGTATAGTCTATTCATCAAATAACTGACTGACAGATACAATTAAAGACAACTAACTTTTTTGTTCGATACCAGGTGCTGTAAAATTCATTTTGATATTTATTTCCAATATATTACAAGAATGCTATCATTATAACAGAGAGACTTTAAACACAGAAATTAACTTAAAAACCCTAGAGTTACCAAGGGAATGTAGCACTGCTTTACACACGCACACACACACACACACACACACATATATATATATATATATATATCGACGTCTCAGAATGTGACGACTCTATTCGCTACACTGCTCCATTAGACCAAATTACTACAGGGAAGTTAACGTAAACCTACAGAAGGGTCTGAAAAATTCCCAACGGTTTTAGAACTGTCGAATTTGCGATTCAAATTTTTGGTCGTTCCCTTTGCGGAACACCGCCTGCACAAAGTCCAGCGCCCTAGACCACTCGGCAAGCTACGACCAAAAAATTATTACATTGTTGGGAATTTTTCAGACCCTATCATAAGTTTACATTATCTTCCCTGAATCAATTTGATCCAATTGAGCAGTGTAGTGAATAAAGTCATCACATTCTGAGACGCTTGTATGAAAAAAAAAAAAAAACAATATGACAGTAATGTCAGGAGTGCAGTAGTAAAATAACAAATCATTCTGCAAAAAGTTAGACAAATTACTGAGCAAAACATTTGAATTTCATTTATCAAATTCTTTTTTCAAACCTTTGATATCTGCTATACCATTCTTCTTTAACTACTGATTAATTAAAAAAATTGTTCAATCTAAATCAAATCACAATAAAAATGAACACAACAAAGTGTTAGCCACAGGCCACAGATATTCCAAGTCACTTTTATCTATACTCGAAGTCACATACACCACATTTTCGATTTGAAGCTCTATTTTTTAAACTGTCGGGACTTACGGCTAGAGTTGTCTCTCTTTTATTTAATCTGAAGATAGTTCGCATATATGCATGACGTAATAGTTCCAACGAGTCGTTCATTGGCTGAAATCGTGCGTAACAAATCCTTACGGGAAAATCCTATACTAATATCCACCATGTTGGTTTCTACGGGATGATTTGTTTACAAACGAAGTTCGTAAGTTCCCGTCAAACTCCGGTGACAATCGTCTGCTTGATCAACTTCTCGGTGTTGTACGATGTTTGCGTAGAATAAATCCGAGATATCCGAATTAGCGCCGAAATGCATTCTGGGTTCTTAGGTTTTTGGACAAACCATTTAAACGTAAACAACATCTCCTAGCAACCCGATCACTGTAAACATGGCCGACTTTTGATAATGTAAATATTGGGACCGAGAATTAAAATCTCACCGGAATTTAATGATTCAATGTTTAGGGAGAAGCCGTTCGGCTAAACGAATGAGCAAGTCATTTAAGACAATTTAAACGACGGTAAGTGTCAATAAAGTCGTAGACAATATTTTTATTAAATTTTAACAGTATCTTATTTATGTGACGCCGAGTATAATGTTATCTTCTCTATCAGAAAATCCGTAAGGTTTCTTGAAGTAGCTTATTAGTCGTTGGTCAGTTTTGTTTTTTCAATATCATTATAATCGACAGAATTTATATGTTCTAAGTTTTTTTTTCAGGTGTGATTTTAAGGATGGCTGCGTGGACATAAGTACAACCACAAGGGGTCCAGGTACTATTACTTTTAATGTGTATTTCTTTTGTTTCCTAGAAAAGATAAAATTTTCCTTACAATTTAGCTTAAATCACTATAACTTTAATAAGTGTATAATTTTTATACTTACGTGAATTTGTTGTATTTTTTCAGTTACCGATTCTTCTACTTACAATTAAACTTAATTTCTTTTGCGACATTTTTCATTTTACATATGCGTTTAAATATTACGGCTCCAAAAATATAGAATCTAAAGACAAGAATGAAACAGTTTTTCGGTTTCAACGAATTGTTACTCGTTATAAAAAAAATCTTTACATTCGGTGTATTATAAACTATCATGCCTCTATATGATTCACAAAACATGTGTCTAATTAAACTGGTCATATTGTGATCGTTCCTTTGAGAGAAGTGTTTGGACAAAATCAGTAGCTGTCAAGGTATAAATACATACAATTGTATTAACATTTGTATCAAAGTGGAATTGATACGATTGTACAAAAAAATACGTGTACAATAAATATGTTTAAAACAAGGGTTTTAGCTAATCCACATCTGACCAGTGCTTTCACTTACTTTAGTCGCACGTGATAAAGTGACAGGCCTACAAAACGAAGAACAAAGAAAAAACACGGAAGGTAAGATGAATATTCAAGCAATTCCAGATTTTACTGTATTCCTTTTATTTATGGTAAAGTGGTAATAAAATCCGTAAACAGACTCTCACGATTCTGTGACAGAATGGATATGAATTAAGCCTCTGGTAGCTAAGGGTAAAATTATGAAGTCATTTTACAACTAAGAAAGTCAATCTGGAATGTCCCCTGAAAACTGACCACAGGAAGTGGGGTCCAAAACGAAATATCATATATAGAAACAGAATAATCAAGAATCTTGCAGAAATCTAAAGAATGTAATCCAGGGACAAAGACATGACACGGAAAACAGACATCTATGACAAAGAACATAAAATAACCAAAAATACTACATACAAAATAACAAAAGTAAATGAGGCCATGTACGAGCACCGGAAGGTTAAGCGTTCTCTGTTTTCCTAAAGAGTTCTTTAAAACATATCAAATCTGGTAAGGGAAACTATGAAAAGTTGAACAAATCGGTTATCAAGGTGCAGATAGATACACCGTAGCAATTCACGATCGCGACTTCATGATGACGACCATAGCTCTTCTGTAGTGATGACTTCAATCTTGAAGCAACATAACCCTGTTTCAGAAGCTCAATTTTAAGAAGTCTAGTGCGGTACAAAACATCTGCGTAGTTACGGCATAACGTATGATTATATGTAATATGAAATTCCACACACAGGTGCTGAAGGGATGTTGCCAGAAATAAAAGGAAAGTTGACAATCCGGAAGGAAAAGTCATTGCTTTTGTCGTATATTTCGGTCAATAATGTTTCTTTACCATCAATCTCTGTGTGTAGGTTAAGATATTAGGCTGACTTCACAGTTTCTGAAGTTTCCTTTATCTGAAATTCTTTGGGGTGGATGCGATGTATAAAATCTAAAACTTCTACACAAGATTGGACCGGGTAGAAATATTTCTGTATGCCGGCAAGTACAACATAACGACTTTAACCATATGATTGTACTGTTAAGGACAAATTAAAATCCATTCTTAAGAACTGGTGTTGGAAAATTCTCTTTTTACTTAAGATTGTAGTTCATACAAATACAGCAAAATTAAAAAAAAGTATCAGCAGGCTCCTTAAAGATCAAACGCTGGAAACAGTTCAGGAAAAAGTACAATAGTAGAGACAGCAAACGGAATGTGTGAGTAGAATAACCATAAAAAGCCTTAAAAGAGGAGACAATTACTACCTAGAAACTAACATCAATAAGTGATACACGTTTGGACAAACAGACTTTCCATAGTGTGTTACGACTGTGGTTGTCAAAGGGTCTTAGATTTTAGTTAAAGATAACAGAGAGGAATAATGGCTTGTTTTTAAGTATTACATGTAATTTCAACTCGAAATCGACACAGACAAACCCTGGCTACTGAGTAGGGTCCAGTATACATGTATCACTATATGGACCTGTCAGCAAGAAAATCACATGCGGGGTATTTTCACCGGACCATATATTTTGCACCGTTCCATGAGGAAGTAGACCGAAAACGTGCATAAGAGTAACCAAATACTACCAAGTTAAAAAAATCCTTAACCTTTTAGAATGCCAAATATGCAAAGACATCGCCACCTTCGATCCAAGTCTGATTATTAATGTATATGGAGTCCAAAAAATAAAGTTGAAATTGAATTCATTGAAGATGAGGCGAAGAAGCAAGAGATATACATCCTCTTGTAGGCAAAGGAAAAAAATACTATAGTAACAAAAACCTGTGTCGGAATTCATGAAACGCCTTGTGATGTACAAAGAAAGCAGTCTGAGCCGACCACAAGGCAGAGTAAACTGGGGTGTCCGAAGAATAATCTTACCTTTAAAAACAATTGCAATCAATGAGAGACTCCTTTGAGGTTAATGCTTACTGCGAATGGTTCACAGAGAAAATCAAGTGTTAATCGGGGCTACGTTTTGGATTGGGTACCTATTCTGTTGGACGAAATGTGTAAAATTATCCCAAATTAAAATTTGGGGCACGACAGGATATTTAAACCCAGTAAATAATGCAACTGGGTTGTTCAGCTCGACAAGCAATACACAGCAGCTAATCGGAAGCACATACCATCTAGATCATTTTGTCAATAGCAAGGAATTGACGAAGACGTTAGTACTATATATTAAGCAAGAAGTATTGGAAAATATAACCAAGATCTTATATCTCAATTTTATAAGTCATTGAATGTAAACTCTTCTATAGTGAAGGATAGTTGTAACCTAACCACCGAGTATAGGAGAGCGAAACACATCACGATAGGAACCTAAAATACAAGGCGTACAATTTCATACTTATGTTTGCCACAGGTTATTCCTGAACACTTAACCTCTATTAAATGTAGTAAAGCTCTGAAATCAACGGGGTTGAACGTATTAAGTGCATTCTAAGCAACGAAGAGAGAGAAGTTAAACTCGCTCAGCACGACGATTCAGTTTGAGTACTACTGACGAGTTCAACCCCTCTATAGGAAACTAATGTTTGTGGACAATTCAAATGCCAGAAGCGCGAACCTCTAGACTGTGTTGAGTAAAATATTTGCTGCGGCTTTTCAATAGACTATTTTGTACTAACGTTGGGGTAGTCGATGAGCATGCGTAGAGAATGCTCAATATACACTTCCGCAAGGAAAATTCTTTTGTTCTACCCAAGCTCTACCTCGCGGAAGTGTATATAAAGCTTGCTCACCAACTTACCACAAAAGGGTCTATTGTGATCAGTTTTTTTTTGTTTCAAAACTGAATTGTAGAATGGAAGGGATATGGTCCAGTTGTATAATATTAGTGCTTAATAAAATAACATAAATATGAGATTTATTTCACAAGAATTATTTATAATGGATTTGGATTTAAAAAGGTAAACGAACATCTTTTTTAAGCACAAATATACGCACACATATACGTTGGCGGTATAATTTCATATCAGGCGTTAGTGATACCACTATTCAAATCATCGTATATCTCTGTTAATAATTATTAAACACATAATATCAATTTACAATCATTATTTTATCGAAAAAAATCTTTCGACAAAATTCGTCTGAAGTTCGTCCTAATGCACGATTTTGTACTGTAAACCATCTGTTATAGGTTCTCTACCTGGTAAATAAAATAATCAACGAACTACCATCATTTTGAAAAAAAAAGACGAAAATACACAGCGTGTAAGTTTTAGCACTAACTGCCATTTGTGCACAATTCGGGTGATATTGTAGTGTTGTTGGCTACCACAATCAACGATATGACAAGGCCATACTGAGAACGATTTTGTGTTTAGTTTCTCCACGCCAGCAATTCTGATCAGGAAACAAATGTTTTGGTACAAATCTGTCCAGAATAAGAGGTAGACCGATTGCTATTTTCGAATGCGGATATTTGTGTAAATAGCAGTCTCTAAAACCTCTTTTACACGTTGTCGGCAAATCACGTGTACATCGATGTGGCCTTTGTATTTAACAGCAAAATTAATTACCAGTTATTACCAACTATGGTCTATTCGACCTTTAGCGATGACAATGCGCATACTTATCCCTTAATACAGGACGCTACCCAGCCGTAGATCCCACCACCGGTTTAAACGAATCAAGCATCGTAAGAGTGCACTAGAGTAACACCGACCAAAGGAATGAACTACTACAATGTGGAAAACAAGCATTTATGACTCCACTGAACGAACACAATAGTTACATAATGCATTACACTAGCAATAGATAAAGATAAATCAATCAGAAAAATTATTGTTGAAGTATCATGAAAATATAACAATTAAAAACAAAAAAATAAAAACAAAACAAAATAAACCAAAAATATATTAAAGAGAACCACAGAGAATGTAAACATTCAATGAACATTTGAATAAGGAAAGTTATGGCGAAGGAAAATTTTTACCTTAGAGAATGCATTGCCCGTTCTTAAAACTGTGGTCCTAAATCATTTGAAAAAACAAACGCAACAAAAGGGTAGATATGAAAAGGGAACCAATCGCATCATTCGCTTTTCTACATTAGTGAATGCAATTATATGAAAAGAGATATAATATAAACCTGAACTACCCCAAACTAGAAAAATATGCAAGGAGAACAATATTTGTCCAACGTTTAATTTATTTGTTCGTTGTTTGATTGCATTGCTCTCATTATCTCTCTCTCTCTCTCTCTCTGTGATTCAAATAAAGGATCATAAAACACAAATGTGTGTCGTACGCGAGAAACAAAATCTGTGTTGATATCAGTTGCAGGAAATACAATTACATATTAATCATGACTTTTACCAGTTATGCTTTTATTAGATAAAACGATGCTATAAATTCAGATGTACTGGTATTCATATCAATTTTACATTTTTCATTTAAAAATTATGAAAGGCAATTTTTTTTAAACAGTATATGACTTGATCTTACTTTATACATATTTTAACTCGCAAGACCAACCATTAATTTATTTGTATTAGAAATGAAATGTATTAATTCAGACATGTCTTACAGATACTCGAGAAATCATCATTTACATGTCTTGCATTGCTGCCATCGGATTAACCATAGCGTTTGGTATCGCTCTGTTCAAGAATAGGGAGTGGATGGCTAGCAAAGCAAACTCATTAAGGGGTCGGTACCCTAAATTACGTAGACTGGAAAGAAATGTTATGTTCGAGAAAATTCATTTTGATGTCAGGAAGAGCGAGAACGTCTATGAAGACATCAACGAAAAATACATGATATGTGACTTTGACGACCACAAATTTGGAAAATTTTGAGAATGTTTGTGTATCAATTCAACTACGCTGTATAGACAATTTAGTACATTTAAAGGACTTTAGTATTTCTATTCCACTGAATTGTTTTCGTTTTAATAAATCAGGTTTATATTCTTTATCAATGTATGTAAAAATGACAATAAAGGCCATAGCAGTTGTAATCAAAGAAACAAGGAAATTTAACTTTATCATCAAAGTACATGTGCATGCCTTCTTCTCTTTCAAATTGTTATTTTTTATGTTTAACTATCATATTTTTAAAAGTATAATGTTTCTAGCAAATGAATTCGTTTCTAATCAAATTGTCATTTATAAACGAAAACCATAATTTCATACGTTTACCTTTTAAAGGTCCCAAGTACCGTGAATCACGCTCCATAAATTGGAATTATAACTTTAAAGTTCTTATGGATTCCGTTGAGGAATGCGTAAAAAAATGGATAAAACGAAAATATGAAGACATTGTTTCTCTGCCAGAGTGGTTAAAGGCCGTGAGGTCTTTAATTTTGAAAAGAAATGAAAGTTTAAGTAGTTGATCACCGCTATAACTTTAGTTCCCTTGATTACTTAAGCAAATATTTTTTTAGACGGGGTTACTTGCTTTCTTGCTATTACAAGAAGTCAACGGCATAGGACGGAGCATACCGAATTGTGTAGTGAGGAGAAAACAGTAATATCAAAGCAAGCTTAACATCTTTATCGTATTGAAAAGCTGATAATCTGCTTGGTCCTTAATAGCTTGTTTGCATAAAATCATTTAAAATGCTGAAGAGATAAGGTTTTTTTAAATAACTCGCCTGGAATTGAGGTTCCACAAGTCAAAGTAGCTCATTTTTTTCACTAGATTTCTTTAAAGTTAGGAAGACATCACTACAAATAGAACAAGAACCTATCCAAGAACAATCAATCAATGAACAAAATGATAAAGTAAATTAAACCTGTCTAATCATAATTCCAAAGCAACATTTGCAACGAAAAAGTTTTTATTTGAAAGGCGGACTAAAACATTGAATAGAATACTGGTGCATTACAAATGCAATATTCGATTGGAAAACAAGTTATTCTTTCTCTGTCCTTTGATGAACAATTTTCATGTTTACACTTAGTGTCGACAAAGGACACAATACTGAAGCATCATAGCAGAAGAATGGTTCAATTACATAAAACTTGAAATCAGGAAACAAATACGATCCACATATATAATTTAAGCAATAGAATAAAAATGCCCCTACATATTAAAACAGAAAACCGAAAAAAAAAAAGTTACAGCGTGAACTCCTGCATTAAACCGTGAGTATAGCCAGGTATTCCGAAAGGGTAAGCATGTTATGCCCATCATGCACCCGTCACATTGCAAATAATTACAATTCGGCAATGGCCATGTTCTGTAAATTATCATTCCGGTATAGACGTGAATTTAACTGACGCTGTCTATTTTCTTTTCTCTGATGATTGTAGTTCTTCTTGTTTTTTTTTTTTATTTTCTATTTCTTTTTGAATATAGTCAGGATTTTACAACATCCCGATACATCATTACCTGACTAGAGTGTAATGGGGTTTTGTAAACATGTATATAATCCTCACTATATTATATAAATTTGAAAGACTGCACTTATCGTACTTATTCACTCTCGCTCTCACACTTTCAATTTACAATTTGAAATAAAATAAGACGAAATACACTGTCTTGTATTTTAAAATCTAATAAACACATTTTTAGTTATCAAATATCTGAAATATTTCTAACAGGGGCCCATATCGTCTCACATTTATGCAAAACATTATTTCTCTTGGCAATAAAATGTTCAATGTGGTAGTAATGTCGAATTCTTTGCTTTAAACCAACAATGTGGGGCAGTTTTTCTTCCAATTTGCACTTGAATATGTACTTTTTTCCAATAAATAACAAAAGATTGAATTTGATATCTGCCTCAGGAACCTTCCCCCCCCCCCCCCCGCCAAAAAAAAGTGCTTTTTTCACAACAAAATCAGAATAATATTTTCTAAAAAAAATCTGAAAATAGTATAAGACATTTGAAGTGACTAAGCAGTAAAAAAACAGATTTTCCATAGTCTCTATACTCTGGTTACAAAAAGAACACAAATTTGAGTCTTTAATATGAATCTTGTACAAACAATATTTGTAGGCACAACTCGATGTAAAAACTTGCATTGGAAATTGGCAAGATGAGCATTACTACAACACTTCTTATTCAGAACAAAATAGGTCTTCCAATCTGGAATTTCAGTATATAATTCACTTCCCCATTTCAAAAATGGTCATGGGGAAGATAGCATTGTAATGTCACCGAATGACGATAAATAAATCCAATATATTTATTATTAACGGACATTTTTTTTTAAAATGAGTCCTCAAAAGTGTGTATCATCGTGTTGTCTACATTTTTAAAATATATTGTCTTAAATCAGAAGGAATACTTGATATTAAGGAAAAATATTTCACAAAGTTTTGTGTATGTACCTTGCATGTCAGTTCTGTAAAGGTGAGGAATTTTTTCCCCACTATATCAAATACATCACTAAGATATTTGACATTTGAGTCTTCCCACTTAACAAAGTAAGATATGGAGGCTTATTTCTGCCATCAAGATGTTGAGCTGTCGAGATAATTATCGAGACATGTCGACATAATTATTTCGACAAGTCGACTTAATTTTCTTGGAAAGTCGACTTAACGCCATTTTTATGTCGATTTGTCACGAAAAATATCCAAACAAGTCGACATATTTTTCTCGACAAGTCGACATCAAATATCTTAAATTCTCATCCTGAGGTCGAGATGTTGCTCGTAGCTGCCACCGTGAAGTTGCGTTGTCCAGATAATCATGTTAACTTTTCGGGATTAAGAAGTCGGATTGTCGAGATAATGATCTGAAAAAGTCGATTTCAATCTCTATTTTCACAACATGTCGACCAGCTCAATTATTTATTATCAAGACATGTTTATATAATTTTCTCGACAAGTCGACATACATATTCGAATTTTCGGCAAGATGTTTATCTCGTAATTTTACTACGGTGAAGGCACACGTGCAGTGCTAGTACCGCCATGGATAATCAGGTAGGTGAAAAATGTCATGTCACCCCTCTCCCTCTCCTGGATATTACTTCCATATTTTTTGTACAAAGCGTGGGGAAGCAGGTCCGAAAATGGTGTTCAAATTAAGGTAGCTAGGAGGACGCCAGAGAAATTCAAATGACATTTATCAAAAATGATTAAAAAAATGTCAACAATTTTTTATTTTAAAGTAAAATAAAGAAAGGTTACCAGGAGTGTTTGTGTCCGGAAGGGAGGGGGTGCATTACAATAGGTAATGTACTAGTACATGTATGTGCCGCAAAACAGGGTCTTGTTTTATCCAAATAATAAACAAGGTCGTTCGTTTAACCTTATGTCATAAGCAGGGTTTCGACTTAAATCATTGATACTTTATTGCAAAAACGGGTTGTTGCTGACGTGAATGACAGTCAGCGCAGATAAAAAAATTAAAATGTAAGTACTGTTCATTTTTTTAAAAGTTATCACTATATTTGAACATTCCACGTCTTATCTATAACCTGAATGCATTAATAAAAAAGGTTAAATGGGTGTAATCATGGTTAGTATCAAGATAATTAGATAAAGTTAGATTAATTGCAACTCTTGGCTTCATAGAGCGCCTCTGATGAGTTTTAAATAGACAACACAGTCATGCGTAGTAAAAATCCTTTCGCTTACAGTGTCAGTCCCCTTGCTTTGTATACCCTCACTCCAGAACTAATCATGGTAAGGCGGCAAGAGACTTTTAACCTTTTTTATTAATGCATTTAGAACGAGTTCATATTTCTAAAAAAAAATATGAAAAATACATGTGCATATTACAGATATGGGTTCCATAACAACGCATGGAAAGTTTTTATAATTTGCTACTTAGGGAAACCACAAAAGTACTTCATATAAATGGTTAAAATGTCCAAAAATACTTCAAGTGATCAAGGGGCCAGTTGGGGGTAACGATTTGCCTATCAAGGCTAAACCAAGTCTTAAAACCCTGCTAACAGTCATCTGGAAATCGTTTTGTTTGTTTTGTAAGTAGGTCATCAGATTGGGAATAACCCTATGGGAATATATCTCAATTGGGATGTTATACAGGTTGGGTGTAATCATGGTAAAGATATCAAAATTGCAACTCTTGGCTTCATATATAGAGGTCTCTGGTGAGTTTAAAATAGACAACACATATGTGTCAGGCGTAGCAAATATTTTGTTGTTGCCTGAAATTTTATTGCAGTTTCGATTTTTAAAGGTAAAAATTGTCAATTTTTAACAAGTTTGTCATATTTTTGCATGATTGAGAAATTTTTTTTTTGCTTTTGCATTTTCTGCCATTACTTCTCAGCTCTTCAAGTTCAGTATCTTAAATTATACATGTTTATTGTAGTTTTGATTTCATGGAACGTCGCAAGGTTTTGTTCTCTTTTTTCTCATTCAAGGATAAAGTACAGATTCTGCTAAAAATATACAGTCAAAATAGAATGACAAGAAAAGCAGTTGTCGTGCACTCATTTCAAGACTTGATTAACAAATGTAAGTACATTTTAGCTCACCTCACGAAGGTGAGGGGGAGGGGGCTTATCTGATACCCCTGGCATTGGCGTCCGCACCCACTTAGAGAAGAATGGTTAAGATCCATACACGGTTACTTGCAAATGCCACATCAATAATATTGGTATGGTAGGTGCACCTAGTGATGCTAAGCACAACGCATGCTTCGGATGCTGGCTGCAACCTATATTTTCTGGATGGATGACCACTTACAGAAGAATGGTTAAAGACTGGCAAGTGGCACATAAATGATATTGGTATGGTAGGTGCATCTAGTGATGCTAAGCACAACAATGCATGCTTTGGATGCTGGCTGTGATCTATATTTTCTGGATGGATGACCACTTACATTACCAATATTTTACTACTGAAAAATAGTTACTCCATACTTAATAACAAGGAGAGTTAATCGACATGTTAGGATGCTGCCTGTCAAAAGGAAAGCTTTAAGCACAATGCAGGCTTTGAATGCAGACTGCGACCTCCTTTTTCTTCGTGGATGACCAATTAAAACTTTGAAAGGTTTAAGTCCATTCCTGCTTATCAAAAATACTATGTAACAAGGTGAGCTTTGTAATTGACAGATTACCTATGTTTTTTTTTTCATGTATTTATATAGTTCACAAAATCACAAAAATTTAGTACCCAATGAAATGGAAATTTTTCATCGATTTGAATAATAAAGTTGTCTAAATCACAAATTTATGCATCCACAAACCTTAAACAGATTTCTCGACTTCTGGTAAAGGGAAAGCTGACATATTAGGTATGTGACTGACTAGGTGACTTGAGCCCCCTTCTAGGGTCAAAGGCACAGCAACTTCCTGTTAACCATTAGCCTTAGTATTTTTATACCCTGCCACATCAAGTGGTGAGATATTATGTTATATCCTCCGTTTGGTTCGGTGTCTGTCTGTTCATCTGTCCCCCGCACAGTTTCCAGATGATAACTTGGAAACGTGTCAAGGGATTTGAATTATATTTTGCACAGCTGTAAAGTACAATTAGATAAAGGTCAAGTTTAATTTCCAGGTTAATCTGAGAAATGTTTTTTGAGTTGGGTCACTTTGAAGAACTAAAGTGAATGTATTTTTGAGTGTCTATGTGATAACTTTAAAGCACGTCAAGGCCTTTAAGGGATTGCCTTATATTTTACACAGCTGTAAAATGCAATAAAATAAAGACCAAGTTAAATTTTCATCTTAATCTGAAAAATATTTAAAATTTCATGTAATTATTGATTTTGAATTTTGGATTTTACATGGCAGAATATCATATAATGTCCCATTAGATGCCCTATTTTTTCAGGATGTATTTACCTTATTGTAAATATCTTAATAAATTTCTCCGCTGCTACATGAGGGATACTTTCATAATTATTTTCAAAATTTTCAGACTTTAGTTAAGTATAGTTAAGTATAATTCAGATGTTTTTCATAATGTTCCAGTATGGTACAAATAAGTACAATTTAGTACCAAACCTAAATTGTTCTGCAGACTTTATCTCAACATCAACTGCCTGCAAAGGATGAAAAAATAGGTTGACCTGGCCTACTCTTTGCAAACTATTTTTTCATACTTTGCAAGGCAGTTGAAGTTGAGATAAACTAAACAATTTTTTGAATAATTTGTATAGAAATATAGAGAAAATATTGCATATTTACACCCAGGGTACTATTTTTGAGACAATTAAATTTCATAACTGCTTTGGATATTAGGTTCCTTTTGGTGCATATCAGATGTTAGGAGTTTTAAATTATAGAGGAAAAAAATGTAGAAATTAAAGTTAGTTTGGCCAGATTTATGAATGGAAAATGAGTAATTCATTTGTACAGTAAGAAATATAAACTGAAATTGGAGAATCTGAAGAAAACATTGATGAAAATGATTTTAAAAATAACTAGTTTGATGATGCTTAATAATGTTTAATCTTTTTCAAATACATGTAGGTTCCACTGGCCAAAAGGCAAAATAATTATTCCAATCAAACAAGATTACCCAGTCTTTTCAAAAGAACTTTTTAATCTAAAACAAAACAAAAGTTAAGCAGCTTTCATTAAAAGACATTGAAATTTATGTAAATGATATCTTTTGTTTTGTAAAATACATGTAGTATATAAAGGGAACTGAAGGAAGTAATTGAACCAGATGCACAAAAAGATACTGAATGATTTATGTAGTTTTCAATTCAGGCAAAGAAAAATTCATGACTGTTGATCAAACATTAGCAATAGTATTAAACAGTGATGGGGTGGAAATAGACGAGGATTATTTTCTACTGTTAGCAGGAAATACAAAGTTAATGCTCCTGCAAGGAGATGAAAGATGGGTTCCACAATATGTTCCTCATGGTAATTTATTTGCTAGCCAAGTGTTATAATATATATTTGTAATGGGATGTCCTGTGGACACAATTGGTAGATACCTGTACCAATTAAGACATGACAATTATTAAGTGGCCAGCAAAGTTTGTGTTCAACTTTATAATGTTACTCATTGTTTTGTTATCTCACTATCCAAAACTAGAACTTTGGGCCAATACTTAGCCCAGTACATATATATTTTTAGGCTTTAAATTTGTTATGGGTATATCATGTACATATGCATGTACATTATTCTGTACTTGGTATCATGTTTTCGTTTGTTAATTTCTCAATGATAATTACAAAGCATTTATTTTAAAAACATTTTAAATAGAACCACCAAAATTTTAATGGTAACATGACAACTACATGTAGTTATAATTAGCTCACATGACCCAAAGAATCATGTGAACTATTGCCATCAATTGAGGTCTGTCATCCGTTATCTGTCCATTAACTTTTCTTTACATTAAAGATCTTCTTTTCTAAAACCACAGAAGGAATTCATTTATAACTTGAGTACTTCATTATTAGGATGTCTTGTACCAAGTTTTTGAAATATATTGCTGCTGACCAACCAAGATGGCCACCATAGCTAAAGATAGAATATAACTCTTCATTTTCAAGATTGCTACCCTTTTCCCTGCCAAATTGATAAGTAAGTCAGATTTTAAAGAAACATGGTATACCAAGTTGAATGCTGATGAAACATTATTTTCTGATTTGCCATTTTCAAGTTGGCAGTCATTTAATTGCATATATTTTCATGTTGCTCATGATTCAATGAAATTTGGTATACATCGAAAACATGGTATGCTAAGTTGAATGGCAGTGACAATTTTTTTTTTAATTTGACATTTCCCTTCAAATTTTCAACTTGTCATTTTTTCAATAACTGACAATTTTTAGTCAAATTGTGCACTTTGAGTCAGATGAGCGATTCAGGCTTCTAGGGGCCTCTTGTTTAAATCGTAAGATTATTCTATTCTCAGACATAAGGTGCTCTTAGTTTAGAATTTGGCACCCTGTTTGTCATTTTTTTTGGATTTTATATTGTGCTCATCTTCCAGTTTACTGGTGCCTTACAACTTTTGACTTGAGCATCTCTGATGAGTGTTTAACATGTTTAAGGAGGTACATGACCCTTAAGCAATTTTTTTCTTGTCATTGAATTTTCTTTAAAACTAAATATGTCATGACATGTTTTTTGAATTTTGACTTCCCAACTCAGTTTCATAATAAATAACTCCAAGGGTTGGTTGAATTTCATTGAAATGTTAAAGAAAATGGAAAATTTCAATAAAAAAATGTTAATAAAAATTTTGTCATTGAAATTTTGTTAGTTTTTTACATTGACTAGTACATTGCATTAGAAAAAAAAGAGGATGTTTAGTTTTCAAAAGTAATCAAAATTGGCATATTTGGACACAAATTACCTCCCTTAGCAATATTGCAGGAAAATTCAATCAGTTAATGACATTTTTTAACCAACTGAAATAAACAATTACTAGAAAAATTGTTCATTTTCTCCAAGATCAAAACCAAAGTCACAGACACAAAATTAAGAATGTTTTAACAAATATTTTGAAACCTGGAAATCTTTTCTATAATAATTCTTCAATAGTCTGAAGTTTTATTTTGATCAATGTCATGCACCTCCTTATTGGATATAACACAAGACAGTGAAAGTTTTAACTTGTTTGTATGAAACTGTTTTGTATTTTGGCATTTTTTTCACAAAACTTTGAGAAATGGTTTATTATTGTACAGACTTGGATGTAATTGATTTTCAGTTAATTTCTTCAAAAGGTATAAATTTTCAGGAAGTTAAAGGTAAAGGTGAAGATTGTTGTAACCACCACAATATATTTTGGAAGGTATGGGGGTACTGTGATCTTGCTCACTGTGGTTCTTTCATTTTCTTTAATATAATCGCCAAATCTGTTGTAAAAAAATTGTATACCTTGTCCTATTTTGTGAAAAAATAAAACTAAAAGAACTACACCTCTTTATGTCATATGTATATTATTCTTATTTAGCTAAATAGGAAGACACCACAAAGAAAAACGTATGTGAAGATTAGTTTAGGATGGCTGTATTATGATGGTTTTTGTCAAAATGGGGGTGGAACTAGAGTTGTTGATTTCAGATGGGATAGCACATATGGAGATATACTTCAAAAAGCAAAGGAATTGTGTTTTCCCAAATAGTAAGTTAAATAAAAGTTATTAGAAAGCCCTGTGAGCTTCTGTCATCACTTGATACCTCTACTAATTTTTTTTCAAAATCTAGAAAACACTTGGTTAAATATACTAAAATTTAGTGCAGCTGTTTTCTATTGTGTCTTTTACAAAATTATTGATTGGTTTCAAAAACATGGGTGTCATAGCTGTGATTAAATGCAGTTTTTGTCACAAAGTGGGTGAAGTTGATTGAACATTAGGTGGCAGGCAGGTGTGGAAAAATATTTTTAACTGATTTCTTACTTTTACTCTGAAGGGGTTGGTTTCCAATTTGATACACAGCACAAACACGGTGACTTGTACCATTCCTCCTCTTTCCATGTTGGTACACATCTTCTCCTCTTGCAACTAACACTATTTTAAGTGTCCATGCTCGAGTAATGGATTTTTTTCTTTTTAAATTTTTTCCAATAATGTACCTAAATTGTACTACAGTATAGTTAGTTTTTTTCCGGACCACACATTTCATGATTTTTAACAAAAACGGGGGTATTCCATTTAAGATGACTTTCAATTCTCCAAAACAAATGTATGGCAAGCCTACATTTAGTGAGTTTTTATTTTCGTGACTGTAAGGTCATTAGAAATATAGCAAAATATAGAATCTTGCAAAATTACTGGCTACATTAAAACCTATTGTCATAATTGTAAAGGCTTAAATTCATATGGTAAGTGTTAGGCACATCCAAATTGACTACAAAGCACAAATTGTTCAGAATCAAACTTTTTGACATGACCTCTGAAAGTGTTGGATTAAAAATACATTTTTTAATGTTTTCGCCTTATAAATTGAAAACCTTTGGAGATAATAAAAAGCTTTTGCTTGCTTAAATGTCAAGCTAATTCATTTGGTAAAATTGTTTTATGTTTTGGTAGAAATTATTGCTCTTGAAATATCAGAACTGTGCTGTGGAAGTTTTCGCCTTAAAATTTTAAACCAATTTACAGATATATTATAAAAAAAAAATGCTCTGCTTGCTCAAATGATCATTTGGTTGTCATTTACAGTGTTTCTTAAGTCAGGAAAGTGATGCAGGATTTTGGGAGGCTCTTGTTTTTTGGAAGGTTTTAATGATTTCTAATAGCTGTCAACATGTTCTGTAAAATTTTATAAGATTATAGATTTATCCTGTAGTTTTAGAGATGCTTTGATCTGGAGGGTTAAGTGGACAATGGTCATCACTATTGGTCAAAGCATTTTCAAAACCTGTTCAATGTTGTCTATTACCTTGTCTTTCAAAACATCGTATCTTAAACATTCAGAGTGATTAAAGCCCCCTGGGCCAATGTTTTGTCTATTTCATGTAAAATAATAAATTAAAAATATGAAAATTGAAAACCTCTTAGAATTATAATTTTTTAAACTATGCCAATGTATTCACAATTTTTCTTTCTAAGTTTGGTAGAGAGCCATACTGTTGTTATCATGTCCCTTTGTCCATCTGAAAGATTGTCAATCTTAGTCATCTGAAACTAATAAACTGAATTTCATAAAACTTGGCATTTATAGTGAGTACACATATGTAGTTGTGCGTATCAACATGAAAGTTTGATTTTTTTTATACATTGCAGGAGGCATATTGCCTTTTAACCTTAGAAATTATGTGTCCTCACACTTTGGGGGATGTCTTTGCCTACTTTGGTGGCATATTGTTTTTTATTATTTTTGTCATGTCTATCCATCCGTAACAAAGTTATTCAATGCAAGTCCTTTGAATTAATCATCAGAATTGAATGAAACTTGGTTTGTAGTAAATACATCATATGTAGTTGTGAACGGAAAATTTGATCCTCTAATTTTTGTAGGAGTTGTAGCCCTTTAAACTTAGGATTTTTCTGAAAATCTATTATCGTGTGCAACTCCTACTAAAACTACTTTACATAATGAAAATCGTCATAACTAAATCAAATTTCTTGAAACTTTCAATAAAGTTTATATTATTTTTATGCAGATGTTTCTTCCAAGGGACATTGGGATTCCTTTATAAATCAGCTTGGAGATTTCAAACAGAACAATATTCTATCTACAGGATTTAGCCTTGAGCAATATATTCAAAGACACTGTCTTACATTGAAACCTAGAATCTACCTTATGTCTAAGGAAATATTGGAAGAACGGGTAAATATTAGAATCAAACAAGAAATAAATGTGTTTGGATGCCAACGACAAATTGCCAATAAGTGACCTTGGATAATTTTCTATTGCAATTACTACATCAAAGTATGCATAATAACCTAATTTTACTGAAATCAGACAGTTGAATTGTTTTGGAGTGCACGTGAGGTAGTAAAATAGCAGTTTATTTAAAACAGTCGGCTGAAAAAGAAATGAAAATAGATTGTTCATTAACAACACACTAATCAACCTAAACAACAAATTCAGGTATTTGTGCAATAAATATTCGAAATAAACTTGAATTTCTTAACTACTTCAAAGAAGAAAATAGTGTTCTGGCAATCACGGAAACACATTTAGATCCATTTATAAAAAATAATGAATAACTCTCAAAATCCAATAAGACTTGACAGAAATAGCTTTATATTTTAAGGACCATTTATACATAAAGCGTATAATGGAACTTGGAAATCAGCTTGACAAAATGATTTGGGTTGAAATCTGTACTAAAGGTGAACAGTTTTTTCTGTGTAACACCTATAGACCTGAGTGGACTGACGATCTTTATAGGTCACAGCAGCACACTTTTAGACCTAATTTTAATCAGCAATACACTAAATTGCAATTTTTCTGATGTATTATGTGTCCCTAGAACAATCAGTGATCACGAAAATAAATCATTCTAAATCTTTTAAAAGGGAAATATGGCTCTATAATAATGGAGGTAAGATTAGATTTGGCGATAAGTTAGATAATGTAGATCGGGAGACAATCCTACATTTTGATGATGTTGATAATATGTGCACAATTTTTACAGACAAAATTATAGATATAGCTAGAGAATGTATTCCTACAAAATATGTAACTGTCAGAACCAGAGATAAACCCTGGTTTAATAATGAACTTAGAAAAGAAATAAGAATTCGAGATAGACTTAGACGGAAATCTTTAAAATCAAAAATAGACATTGCCATGCTACAATACAAAAAAAGAGAAACAAGGTGAATTACTTGGAAAAGATTGCTAAGGAGAGATTGCAACAGAATTTAGACCACATTATACTTGAAAATGCAAACAATACTAAAACATATTGGAAAATAATGAGTCCACGTCTCACTTCCTCAAAACCTTTACAACATTCATTTATACTTTTTGGTAAAAAATTAACCAATCAGAATCATTGCTTCTGTAAACAACTGTAATTTCAAGATAAACATAAACTTCCATTGTTAGATAAAACTACATCTTAGCAACTAAAATTGTATAGGGGTGACATTTTGTCAGGAAGTAACCAACGTGCTTGAGTACAAAGTTTTAGACCAAAAACAGGTCTTATTGCCCCTTCTACTTTACCTGCAACACGTATGTCACGTAAGAGATTCAGGCTACTTGGCACCTCTAGGTTCCCTAGTTCATTGATACTACACACACAAATTCAAACTAATAAATAAATAATATGGTAAAGGCTTGCCATCAAACAGGCATCACTAGAATGCAGTTGTTTGTTCCTTTTATTGTTTTTACTCTGTGCTAGAAGCTTTAATGCAATTATGACATAACAGCCAATTGTTACAACATGACAAGGCAAAACTCTTTCGAGGAAAACGATATAACATTTTTGGCACTTTACCTAAAATTTGAATGAAAGGTATTAAACATTTTAGATAATGATAAGATGTTGAATAAGTGTATGTGACACAACCCCTATAAGCAGTGATTTTAAAATTCAGTTTAATACTGTTCATAGGCACAAGCCGCACATTGTTGATTTCTTATTGCAAATAAATGTAAATTGCTAAAGGTTTGATGCACAATGCCAATTCTATGCAGGAATAACACATATGATTCTGGCTAGCTTTGTTCACATGTCATGCTGCTCACATCTTGTGATACTATCTTCAATTGTTATGGGAAATAACAAGACATTCTGTTGGTAAGGTGTAATGCGAATGATAACATTGGGAAAAGATAAAGAGCTACTTTATATTTACTTTATATATACTTTATACATTTTGTATTTATTTTTTTCTTGTCAGGATTTTGAATTACCTGACCTGCTAGGAACTGGAATTGACGATGACCCAGTAGTGGTTACAGATAGTAGTTCTGATGATGCCCTACCTGAAACTGCCATTTTTAATTCTCCAATTGGCAACCAAGAACAAGGAGCTGACATCCCAGTATTGAATTCCCAAAATAGTCAGGAAGTCCTACCTGGAATTCCTGCATTAAATTCTCCACATATTAATCCAGTAACAGTATCCAGTGATCCATAGCTATGGTTCAGAGTCTTCACCAGTGGTAACATTTATTTATTAATTTCCTCAAATGAAGTGGGGGTGTTGGTGACATTGATTTGAACATTTTAAGCTCATCTGACCCAAAGGCTCATGTAAGGTATTGCCATAGCTTGTTGTCTCTTTTGTCTGTCGTCTGTATGTAATCTTCTTCTATAAAACCACTGAAGGGATTGCTTTGAAATTTTGCACACATCGAATTATCTCAAGAATGTCCTCTATCACGATTGCACCAATCATGGCTGCTGACCAACCAACATGGTCGCTGTGGCTATAAGTTGATCGCTTGCATCTTCTCACCTGATTGTCACCAATCCTATTTATCATTTTAGATAGAAACAAATTATTGTCTTATCATTTTAGATAGAAACAAATTATTGTTTTATAATAGAAAGGTTTAACAAAGAAATCTTGGATGCGGTAAGGAACCAGAAAAGTATTAGTGATATTAATCATGAATAATGCAAACAAACACCATGAACATTTGTTTCATGCTCTTATGTTCAAAAGTCCCAATGGAGATTTTTAGAAGTTGGCAATTAGTGACAATGGCCATATTCTATCCAAATTTTTAACCAGTGATTTTTAAAATAGCTAACATTTTTAGGCTTTGATTCATGCGAGCGATTCAGGCTTCTAGGAGCCTCTAGTTATTCTTCTAACCACTAAATTGTTCTTGGTGTCCTCTGAAATGGTTGAACTAATTGCTACTATACTTGGCACAAAAAAAAGACCCACCTGAAGTTGTGCAACATCGACACAGAACCATTGGTCGTTCGACGTTTCAAAATGGCAATCGACAAAATTTTGAAGAAAAAAAATATAAAAAAATTCCTAAAAATCAGCCGGTCAACCAATCAATTCCAAGTTGGTAGAAATATAGAACATAAAGATGATGAAATGTCTAACTAAGGACACATATTAACAAGTCCAGGTGGGCTGCCATTTCAAAATTGCAGACCTAATACATAAAAAAAACTGAAAAAAAATCTTCAAAAATCAGTTGCTCAACTAATAAATTCCAAACTTGGCTGAGTAACAGGACATGGTTTATCTGACTATCTACATATAATATCAACTTACGATCATTGGCCATTTTCAAATGGTGACCATTAAAAATTTTTTAAAGTTTGGAAAAAAAATCTACAATTCAGTGGGTCAACAGAATGATTATAAACTTGGTTGTAGAAATAGGACATGATATACTTGTCTTTTCTATATAATGTCAACTTCTGACCGGTGGCAATTTTCAAAATGGCCGACATTATAATGAAAAAAACTCTGTAAGGTTATTGTACCGCCAGGGGATATAGTGATTGGGGTGTCTGTACTTTTGTCAATCCTAGGGGTTACTCAACTCTTATACACAACTCCTCCTACACCACTGCTTTCAATTAAATTTGAAATGAAACTTTAAAGGCTATAATATGATCTGTTATTGCACTGAAATTATGATAAAAATATGATTGCTTACTGGTACAAAAAATGTAATTGATACATTGGTGAAACCATAAAGATATGGGTTAGATACATGTTATATTTAAGATTATTTTTTGTTACAGGTTGTGAAGGCTCCACCAATTCCAAAGTGTACTGTTTGTACAGACAGATTTTGTGATTCTTTTCTAAGTTGCGGTCATATAATTTGTTTCATTTGTGCTGCAGAATTGGAGGAGAGGGGGTCAAAATGCCCAGTGTGCCGAAAAAATTTTTCACAAGTATCTAAACTCTTTTATTAAAAGAAAAACAATGATCCGAGATGAGCAAGAAGAAATTGCTTTAAATTAATAACAACTTTTATTTCTACTGGTACTTTTTTTAAATACTGTTTTGTACTTAATTATTGTATTTACATGTATTAATTATTTTAGGTTGTTTTACAGAAAAGAATCTGTGATAAACATTATTTTACACTTGTAAAGCCTAACTGTGTTATTTAAGTTAATTAACTTAGAAGATGTAAAAACTTCAACAATTATTGTTTGCCAATTTTTTTATGTCCCAGAGAAGACTAGTGGTATCAAGTTGTAACCTATTTGTACATACACATAATTGTATGCTTTTTTTACAGTAGTTTACTAATGCCATAACTTGCATAATTTATCATTTTAAGTCTGAATATTTCTAATCTTTCCCAAAAAAACACAATGCATATTACAATAAACGATAAAAAATTCAATTTTGTTCATTTTTACCCATACTTTAAAGAAATGATTGTGTTTATATACTACTTGTATATGCTCACCTAACCTGCAATGACAAGAAAGGTCATTTGAGCTATTGCTATCATTTGTACACCATCCTCTCCAAATATTGCACAAATCATGATCACTGACCAATGGACATATAGAGAGTGACTACAAATAAAACATGGCTGTCAAAAAGTTTTTGGCTTTTAACTCGAAAAATATTATAGACAGAGGAAAACGTAAGGTAATGTACTCCTTCAGCTTGATGGGCTCTACAAAACTATCCATTGGATGGCCCCTTGAAGGAGTTATTTCCACTTAATTGTCAAAATGGGCAATTTTACAGTTTTTAGCTAACCTGAAGAGTCGAATGAGCTTTTGTCATCATTTGGAGCACGTCTGTCAAAAAACATGGCTGCCGTTGCAAAAAATAGAACATAGGAGTCAAAAAGCAGGTTTTGCAAATAACTCAAAAATGGTTAGGTTTAGCCAAATTCTGGCAAATGGCAATTATGATATCTACCATTAAACAAATTTTTGTAAAAATCTAATAACCAATGTTGGAGTTATTGCCCTTTATGACATTTTTTTTGGCTTTTTTTGACTGTTTCAAAAAAATCAAAAAATTTCATAAAATCTTGTCTTAAACCACTTTGCCAAATACAACCAAACTTGGTGTGATTGTTCTTTAGGGTGTCTTTAAAAAATTGTCGTTTGAATTTTGATTGGTCGAAAAACATGGCCACAGTTACGGTGTACAAAATTATCATTCACATTTTTTATTTGTCTAAAGAGATGGCCACCATTACTAAAAATAAAACATAGAGGTCAAAAAGCAGTTTTTTGGAAATAACTCAAAAATGGTAAGGTTTAGCCAAATTCTGGAATAGGTTAAAATGATCAGAATTATGAGATCTGCCAGGAGACAAATTCTCCTAAAAATCTAATAACTGATGTTGGCGTTATTGTCCTTTTTTGACATTTGTTTTTTTTTGTTTTTTTGTTTTTGTTATTTAGACTAAAAACTCTTCTCTTCTTAAACCACCTGGCCAGATGCAGATAGAGAAACTTAAATATCCAGCTCATTTAGCCCTAAAAAAATTTATGGTCCAAGATACCAGATGACCTCTTTTTTGAGTTATTGTCTTGTAAAGGTTGAAAGTTGTGATTTTGTCTTAAAAAATGGAAGCTAAGCATATTATTATTGGATAACTGTTTAGCAGATAGAGCTCTACAAACAACTCCACGAATATAGGTCTTGCAGTTTCTGTCATTTTTTAGCAAACATGAACCGAAGGCCCATGTGAACTATTGCTATCACATAGTTCTGTCATCGTCTGTTAACAATTTTTCAAAAATCTTCTCTAAAACTACTGAACTGAATTTAATGAAACTTGGTATGATTATTCCTTAGTGTGTTCTACACAAAGTTTGTGTTTCGTTTTTAAATCCATCTTTAAGGGCTTATCACTCTGAAAGTATAAGAGATAGAAAATAACCAAAGGATCTTAGGCTCTTCAGAATCATTGAGCTCTACAAAAGTCTCCATTGGGTCGAAGTGGTCAGATGACCCCTAATAGGGGTTACAGCCCTTTAAAGGTGAAAAAAGTTTTTTTTCATCTTTTTAGCCAATAGAATGAAATCTATTGCAGATAGAGAAAAGCTGTTGTTGCTTTAACATTTAGCTCATTGAGCTCTACAAAAATCTTCATTAGCTTGGAGTTGTCAGATAACCCCTTATAGGGGTTACGCCCCTTAAAGGGGAAAATAGTGTTTTTTCATGTTTTTGCATATGGAATGAAAACTATTGCAGATAGAGAAAAGCTGTTCTTGATTAAACCTGCTCATTGAGCTCTACAAAAGTCCCCATGGGTTGAAGCTCTCAGATGACCTCTTAAAGGCAGCGAAAAGGTTTTTTTCATGTTTTTTGGCCTATGGAATGAATTAATACTTGTGCAGATAAAGAAAGTTGCGGCTTGCTTCCTTAAACCTTCAGCTCATTGAGCTCTATTTGTTAAAAAATGCCTATAACGACCCAAAAAGATACTCATATAGACAGCTTAATACCAGGGGAGCGATTCCGTCTCCTTGGGAGCCCTGTGTTTGCTGGTGTAGGTGGGTGAGCGGTGCAGGCTCCTGGGAACCTCGAGTTTACAAAAAAAATCCAGAAACCATAATAGTAAGGTCACAAGCTAGCATTGCAAAATTGTTCCTAATTGTGCTGTACTAAAAAGACATCATGGTCAAAATTGTCATACGCCCAGTTTTTGTTGTAGTTATGTTACCTTAACCCATTTTGATTACCCCCTCTTTGAAAACAGGGGACATAGTGGTGGGGCTGTTTGTTCGTTCGTAACTCAAGGAGGTACACATCTTATCTACAGCTCCTCATACATCACTGCTTGGAATTTAATGAAACTGTCAATCTTTATTACATATTTCACATATGTGTCCAAGCCAGGACATTATGTGTCGATTTACATGAAGGTATTTTATTGCTCTCCAATATCATTCAGGGGAGATCATTCGACTTACAATTTACATTACATACTGCATATGGGATATTGTAAGCACAACTTTTCCTTAACCGTTTCTGGAAATTGATGAAACTACATGAAAAGGAAGGAAATCATTTGCAGATTTGCATGAAGAAATTTAATTGCTCTTGGATTTCATTCAGGGGAGATACTTGGACTAAAGCGCAACTCCGTCTACAACATTTCATGGAATTTGATAAAAATATACGTCTCTGGTCACCTTCAATACATTTTCGAAATGAATGATTTAGATTGTCAATTGAGTTCATTTTTTCTACAACTATAATTCATGGTAGTATGATATTTAGACAGTAGATTCATCACAGTTGTAAAGAATTAGGTCGTAGACCTATCTTTTCCTGATGGAGACTTCCATTGGGTTTAAACCTTTTACATTAAAATTTTTCAGCAACCACAAGTATAAGAGATATGGCATTTGGTCCGTGGACACATCGGTAGTATTAACTTCGGTAGTAACACAAGTTAAGCAACATTTGCATATTATACAGGAACTACACCTTTCATTTTTTATTTAAGAAATAATTCATTGAATGGTAAATTACATGTATGGCACGCCATGGTTATTGTCAGAAGTATAGCTTAAATATAATATATGTACACAATTTTGAGTGATTTTCAGTTTTGAGTATTTTAAAATTTTAAGTATGTAATGTACGTTTTTGAGTATGTAATTTGTAAAATTTTAAGTGTACATTTTAACTTTGAGTGTGCAATTTCAAATTTTGAGTGTTGAATTTCATTTTTGAGTGTGTAATTAGATTGTTGTCATACGTTTGACTGAAACGGCGTGCCATAGTATATATATGGGATAAACACTTTATGTTGAATGTTTTTGAGAGAAAAAATATGATTGAGATTCGTCATAAGTGATTAGTTATGATACAAGAGACTCCCAGGAGTCTGAATCGCTCACCTGACTTTATTAGCTATGTATAATATGTAAATGATAATGGTCATTTCCCACCTTTAGAGTTGTTGTAGAGCTCACATAGCTGTGCATTAAGCAAACTAAAGCTTTACCTACCTTTTTCACAATCTACCATAAAATGGCTGATTTTTTATGGTTAACGAGCCATAACTCGTGTTAGCAGTCATCTGACAATTTCGAATAAATGGTAAAAAGAGTTATTTTTATATGTTTAAGGGGCCATAACACCAATAAGAAGTGATCTGACAAAGCCGAACAATAGACAATTCTGCAATCTAATTAAAATTAGATTCCACACTCAGCTCCCACTTTTTCTCTGTCACTACGTGGGTCATCTAACGACATCTCATTAGGGGTCATGTTCTATTACTTTTAGCCAATAAAAAAGAGCGTACATGATTGCACTGGCGGTATGGATGTATTAGAAATGTTCCGAATTTGACCTTAGACATAACCCCTAATAGGATGTTGTTATATCTCCCAGGCAGCGACATAGAAAAAAAGGGGGAGCGGAGTGAGAGATCTAATTTTAATTAGATTGATAATTTTGTAGAGTTCAATTAGCTGCATATTTCAGCAAGCAAAAGTTATTCCCTATCTTCTATGGTTCACAATGTACAAGGCAAAATGACTATTTTTGACTTTAGGGGGCCATAACTCCTATAAGGAGTCATCTAACAATTTTGAACCAAGGACAAATTTGTAGAGCTCAATTAGCTGAACATTTAAGCAAGCAAAATCTTTCTCTATCTTCTGTGGTTCTTTATCTATAAGGCAAAAACCAGTATTTTTGACGTTTAAGAGGCTAAATCTCTATAAGGGTGTCATCTGAAAAATTCGATTCAATTAACAATTTTGTATAACTCAAATAGCTGAACATTTAAGCAAGCAAAAGCTTTTAACCTTCTCCTATGGTTTAAAATCTATATGGCAAAAACAACTATTTTCGACGTTTAAGGGGTCAGAACTCCTACAAGGGGTCATCTGACAACTTTGACCCAATGTAGACTTTTGTAGAGCTTTACGAGCTAATCATTTAAGCAAGCAACAGCATTTCTGTATGTTCAATAGCTTCCTTTTTTTCTTAAACCACGAAAAAACCGTATTTTTACCATAAATGGCCATAACCCTGATAAGGGGTCATCTGACAACTTCGACCCAATGAAGACTTTTGTAGAGCTTAATGAGCTGGACATTTAAGCAAGCAACAGCTTTTCTGTATCTTCAATAGTTTTCATTCTATAGAGCACAAACATACAAAAACGCAATTTTTGACTTTAAAGGGCCATAAACCCTATTAGGGGTCATTTGACAGCTTCGACCCAATGAAGACTTTTGTAGAGCTTTTGATGCCTAAGAAGGAAGATTGCATAAGATTTTCTCCATCTCTTAGCCATGGCTTGCATTTGGCCCAGCATTTTAAGCGGAGAAGATTTTTGAAAAGTTGAACTGACGGATGGACAGACGATTGACACCAAGTGTGGACAATAGCTCACATGACTCTTTGGATCAGGTGAGCTAATAATCTACATTTATTTATAGCCGGCCATTTTTACTCGTTCCATTACTGAATCTAAAATGCATCATTTGAATATTGATGAAAAATTATTTCTTTAAAAGGAAAAAAGCATGCAAAATCGTGTATGCTTTTTCCGTCGGTAATAATATGTTGATCAATCAAAAACTCTTCGTTATAACTGCACGCACTATACATCAATGGTCCCTGATTCTATTTTGGTACCAGAGGTGAAGAAAAGAAAGGATTTATGTCATACAAAATAATGTTAAAAGTAAATAATTTTTTTCGCACTCTGCGCGAAAATAATTCTATCCAGACCAAAAAACAACCCCACTTTTCAAGTCACATAGTCGGCCCCTTAGAAACAGGTTTACCATCCTACCTTATATCATCATTTTTCATGCATTGTTATTAATCACCCCTTTCATGTTAATCTACAAGATGTAGCCGAAATGCACTGTTAGGGAGTAAAGCAATAACTAAGCTTTGAATTCCTAATTATTATTTTTTAAAATGTCGTAAATTTAACACTAATAGTTAAATACTTTAAGAATATTTATTAGAATAAACTAATCAACCAATCACGTTTTTTTCTGAAAACAAAGAATTATCAGACATGACAAAACAATATGCATTTGTAAACGCTTATATAATAATTCTGACAACGACATCATCTAAAATCAAGCAGCGATGCCATTGATAAATTCTTTTAATGAATATCATTTTGCGGATGCAAGTAAAATAACAGTTCTTTGAAAAAACGTTTTACTGAATGTTATCCCTTACGTAACTGATTATTTCATAATAAAGTAGAGCCGCTTCATCAATGGAATTCGGCGGGTATGACAGTCCTCGTTGACGAATGATATAATTTGCTAACCACTCAAATTCTTGACACACCCCGTGCTCTTTGGGTCGTTGGCAATATTCATTCTGAAGTATGTCAGCGTTTCCTTGAAGCATCATCTTCTGATTCACAGTTCCAAAAGTTTCAGGTTGAAAATATAGAACATCAGGTTTTCCAAAGGGGCCGTTGCTTCTAGGGTTGTATCTAATAGGATGCTCATTCTACTGACGCACAACAGACACTAAATCTAGATTTATTTAATGCAAGAAGCAATACCGGATGCACTCCAGGTGCAAATTATCTGATGTGTCTAAAGAACCATCATCTGTCATCAGTTTAAAAAAATCCATCCATGTATCACCACACATCCTTGTAAGATCTCTCCAAAACCGCTCGATCCTGGTATTTCTTGTTGAAGAGCCATATCTATAACTTGACAAACCCTGATACTGGTCATTATGGTTCCATCTAAGAGTGTATTGTAGATCCCTAGTAATTGAGTTTTCTGTTCCTCTGTCGCTATATACCAAAACTGGTACCCCATTTATTTCTCTGATGTAGTTTAGATAAAAGAATGCGACGTAATGAGGGTTTTTGTTCGAATCACACGCTCTAAGCCAAATAATTCTTCTAGAAAATCCATCTATAGCGGCATGTATTGACACACCGTACGGTTTCAACTTGTCCCCGCCATCCATGTGAATTGCGAAATTCGGACCTGGATTACTATAAATACGACGTCGAATTGAACGACGACTTCTCTGCGCAACACCTTGCCTATCCAAGACACAAAGTACCTGACGTACAGTTTCGGCAGTGACTGTTAAATGGTGCGTTGATTGTAAACGCCTTCGCATCAGGCGATAACCAATATGTTGATCCTGACGAGCCAACTCGTGAGAAACAGCTAGAATAATATCTGCAAGAGGAGATTCATTGCCCCTCCAAAGTAGATTCATGCCGCGTAATATACGATGAACTTGTCTTTCGCTGATGGGACTATCATGTCGAAGAGTCATAAAACCTATTATTTCTCTTATTCCGTAACCATTCTGATAGTATATTCCAATCAATTCGTTTCTGCTTAACCTTTGGCTTGCAATTTGCTGGTCACTGAGGTTTGCAGGAGTATAAAGACCCGTTCTGTAAATGAAATATGTTGTATAATTGACTATATCATTAATCTATGATGTACATAAATTTCAAATATTCTCTCAGACTAATAAGATTTTGAACAAATAAAAAGAAATGTGTCCATAGTGACAATAAGTTACTGTCAAACGGATGTAAGAAAAAGTCGCTTAAAGTAGTTGCTTTCGGAATATGAAAAGAATACTGAGTAGATGTTCATGGGCAAAATATTTTACAGATTTTGGAATGGAAAAAGGCAGAAGAGCTGGCATATCCGTTTGACAATGTCTGAGAAATCAAAGATGGCAACTTTCTTAAGCATACAATACATTTAGAAAAAATGTGTAAAACTAAATCCTCCCAACCCAGGAAGATGAAGTGGCCATGGCAAATTAATATTTCAGGAAAATATATACTAGTATATCTGAATCATTACGTAATTTCCACAATAAACCTTACAATTTATTTTGCTAAAAATTAAATCAACATAACTGGAAAGAAATAGATAATAACGAGATGTGGAATAAATTTACATCACAACGAGAATTTAAAAAAAAGTTGCCATGTAAAAAGCCAAAAGCCTACAACGTATATATAGACCAGCGATCCCTTGCGTGCGGTTTTGAAGTTGTTCGAGTTAACTAAAATACATTTTACTTTTTAGTTCTACGGCCTTTTTTCAAATCTATGGTTACAGTAGTTTTTCAGTGAAGTGTCAGCACACAATAAATCTTAAGCTTGAAATATTCATAAATTCTAATTCTTTTTAAGGATTTTTAGTACAAAATTAAAATCGAAATTGGCCAAAGTAACCAAATACCCGATATATTTGTACTCCAGGGTAAGAAATGGAGATCACCAATGTAATACAGTTGAAGATAAGTATCAATTTTTATTGTTATGTAAATGTAACTCAACAATCAGAGATAATTTCTTAGAAAAATTCCAACATTTTCGAAGAATTGTTCACCTTATAGGTACACTTGATGTAATATTATGCCCATCAACGCCATCACAAGTAAATAATCTAGTTCCTTCATTAAAACGTCTTTAGCACTAAGGACAGGGGATTCGCAGACATTTACTTGTTAACACCGATTTACTATGTTAATGCATGTAACTGAAATATTGTATATATTTTATGTATAGTACAATTTGAATGTATTTTTGTCACAATCACTTTTTGTTTAATAAAGTTTTGATTGGTTGATGAAAATGTATAGAAAATCCATATCATTCCTTAGGGCATGATGTGGATTTCTATTGAAAAAGTTTTGTACATCCATCTCTTACCATGAAGGGGCTGTTATATGGCATTCGTATTACACCCCTTGGGTATATCGTTCTTCGACCACTACCAATATCATATATGCAAAATAAAACATATCTTTACCAAGTATATGATTATACTGGTTACCGGCCTCTTCAGAGGGTATTTTTTACTTTACAAGTATATGATACACAAATAATTACATGACACCTTTAGCCAACCCTTATATTATCCCTCTGTGATGATAAAAGGTATGATGTTAACACTACCATATGCCATATTTTTTAAAGTAAGATTTACTAAAATATATTTTGCCGTTTTCGTCAAAGCAGGAAAGACGAAGCCCACGCCACCAGGCAATATATAAAGTTTTGAGACTGATATTTTTTGCATATACCCCTCCATCACATTAGATATCTGTTCAATATACAAGAACATTTTCCCTTGGTACCTTGAATTGCATGTAAGTGTTATATTACCCTCCGCCCACGTCGTTGGGCAATTTAACAAACATGCAATTCAAGGTACCTCTTGAAAATATTCATGTATATTGACAATAACATGGGATATTTGTATAATAAATATTTCAAAGAGCAATATACACCGTGTTTTAAGTCACCAATCAATAAATGACAGTAAAATCTAGCTACATTTGACACGCGGAAACTGATGATAGAAGAGTAAATTGCCTGCATACTTTCTTTTTTTGGGGGAGGGGGGGGGCGCAGCTGTAATATATTTGTTGCCCTGTTTTAATTTTCCACATGCATTTCTTAGCTAAGCTTACCTGATTTGAAGCCCTCCAAATATTGTGCAGAGTGGTCCTATCTGCTTTATTAATATTATAAAATACAAAGAGCTCCCTTTCTCCGACGCTAGTCCGTGTGCCTCCTCGGTCCACGTGTAGTATAAAATTACTTAAATGACTGGTTGGTCAAATGCCATGTTAACATGTGATAATTTTATAATAAATGATTTAGTTTGTCGATTGGCCACATAATTATGTCGACATGTTTTGACAATACATGTATAAAACAATGAAGTCAACTTCTTTCGATTATTATCTCGATAATACAACTTGATGAAGTTGATATAATTATCTGGACAACGCAACTTCACGATGACAGCTACGAGCAACATCTCGACCTCAGGATGAGAATTTGAGATATTTGATGTCGACTTGTCGAGAAAAATATGTCGACTTGTTTAGATATTTTTCGTGACAAATCGACATAAAAATGGCGTTAAGTCGACTTTCCAAGAAAATTAAGTCGACTTGTCGAAATAATTATGTCGACATGTTTCGATAATTATCTCGACAGCTCAACATCTTGATGGCAGAAATAAGCCTCCATAGTAAGAAAAATCTTGTAAAGGCACAAAATATCTAAGCTTAAACACTAGTTAATATCTGTAAGGTTTTGTAATGGTTTATATAACGATAAGGCATAAAACACATCTTTCCAAAACAGATTTTTAATATTTTTTATAATTCTAATAACGTCCCCTTTTGTAAAGAGAAGGCTCTCATCCCCCATAGTCTTTCAATTCATTATTAAGCAAACTTTGCAACTCTCCTGTTTTTTGTAAAAAGAGTCTTCTCACCCACCCAATTTTAAATACATAATAAAAGAATATATATGGACCATCTTTAATCCCCCATCTTCTATGTTAGTTTTACGTTTTATCTTTTCTGTTTTTCCATCCCATATAAAACTGTAAAACATTCTATCCAAGTCATTAATGTATGTTCGATGGCAAACAACCAGTTACGACATATCATTATACCCGTCCTGCACTACATTCCAGTCTCCACAGAATATATAGATTGTATAGTTGAATTTAACACCATGAAACAGAACTTCATCGAACAGGTCAGGTCTATCTAAATTATAACCATACAAACATACAGAAGTAAATCTGTGCTCAAAGATAGTTATATCTAATATGATATATCTACCATGTTGATCAATGATTGAATTATGGACGTCATATTGAAGACCTGGCTCGAACATAATACATACATCGGCACTCTTACCATCATCATGACTGAAATAACACTAATGACCCCACTCATTTTCCCACTTCTTTTCTACCACCTCAGTGCTATAGGTTTCGTGTAAACAAATAATGGATGCATTTTTGCTTTTAACCAATTAAAATGTCTACTCTCTTCTTAATATTTGATTGTAAGCCTCTTATATTTATTGATAATATTTCTACACAACTACTCATTACTACAAATGAGATTTGATAACGTTTTACACAAGACAGTGCATTTAACAAATTGTACCAAATAAAATAAAGAAACAACAGATTCTTTCATACACACACACTCAAGATAAAGACAGTGCATTTAACAAATTGTACCAAATAAAATAAAGAAACAACAGATTCTTTCATACACACACACTCAAGATAGGACATTTTGTTTGCAGAAATTTCTAAATAATTAGTTAAGATTGATGGCAATTATTTCAATAAGCGAATGAATTCATTTTTTTAGAAAATATATACATAAATATGCTCTAACTTGTAAGAGTTGAGCAACTGAGTACTCAAGTAATTGAAAGTTAATCAATATGTTTTATATAGTCAACACCACAGGAAAATAAGTAGAAAGAAACGTACTCAAGAAGTTATCATTTTAATTTAATACAACTTCATGTGTGTGTGACTTCTTATGGTTAGAACAACCATAGCTTGTATAATGTATATCAAAAGTTGCTACCTCTAGTAAAAAGGGACATGAATCAAAAATCATACTTTATCAATTCTGAAATTCAAAATTTAACTGGTTATGTTGTACATTCAAATTATATGTACATACCGATAGGCATGAACTTCATATCATATTATTTTACATGCAATGTACACCTAGAAAGGATTTGTTATTATCACAAATAAAATGCAAAATTAATGTATCATTCATCCATACATTTGACTGTATGCCCATATATTGTAAGCTTGAAAAGATTGATAGATTTGAGGAGCTGTAACAACAGAGGCCCAGAACATGTGCTTCAGCTCATCAAGCTTAGTAGCAATCCAAAACATGGTAAAAATATCAGTAATTAACATTACGCACAGTTTCTGCAGTTTAAAAAAAAAATAAACCCCTCTGTTCAGTATAAACACATCAAACCATCACTTACATGTATGGCTAATCAAAATGATAAATGAATGAATAAATACAAAAAGAAGAACAATTGTGTAAAAAAACAAAGTAAGTATAGAGTTGAAATAAATTAACTTATTTTGTTACACACATGTAACAACTCACTTGTTCCATGTCCTGACTGAATAAATGATAATACATGTCAATAAATACTTACAAAGGAAATAGGGAAACTAGTAGACAAATTATCCATACTATGAATTTAATTTCTTACGAATGTCATCACAGATATCAAATTTCATTCGTTTTCCTGATGACTTAATCTTTGCATTAATTTCCTCTTCTTAGATAGAGAGCAAAGTAATGTGCCAGCAATTGTGTATTAATATTACTGTGCTTGTTTTTTTTTCTCTGCATCGAATTGATTGGTTTAAGAAAGTGTCATTACATATGTTGTCACTTTGTGACAAGTTGTTTGCACATTTATTTTATTTTAACATTTGAACTCTTATTGGTCATATTCTCAATACCAACAAAATTAAAGTGAATGTGTTTTATATTACACAAATATAAAAGAATCTTAGATAGCCAAGGGTTACGGGCCTGCCCGCCCCTCCATTTATACAAAGGTAGGGACAAGACCGTAATCAATGCCTAGCGAAGATTATAAAAAAGCTACTACTCGGAAATTTGCCACACATCCAGATTTTCGTTTTACATTTATATAAAGACAGATTGACGGACGCTAGAGGAAAGGAGAGAAAAAGCGTTAAACTTAATATTCTAGCAATAAACATGGTCAACATCTCCATATTTTTTTCAAGCCATGGTTGCTAAATATGATTCTTTAAATTTATATATGTCATTTTCATGACTAATTTAGTATTTATGGTGCTTTCTCTTGATTATGGATACATTTATCCTGTTCCTCGTTCCAATGTCCTCAAAAAAGAACATCGTTGGGCGCTCAATTATTAAATAACAGAACAAAACATGTTACACTATTGAAACTTGAAAAATGTACATAAAGAATCTAGAAATTAGAATATACGAATAGCCGCAATTAGTTTTTCTAAAGTTCAGGAATTGTCACCCTGAATTACTTAATATAGGGCATAACCTTTTCTCATATAACTTCGTAAAGATCCACACCCATGTGCCTAGTGATTGCTGCCTAATGCCTTCATGGATATTTTAAGCACCTCCATTACTCATTTTCTACTTATATCCAAAAGAACTTGAGATCAATGATACTATATACACTGTGAAGTCATATCTTGACCTACACTTACGGTGTATCCATCTGTACTATGAAAACAGACTTGTTCAACATGTCGTAGTTTTCCTTTCTTCTTTCATCTATCCCGGACGTAACTTTTCATGAGAAAACTTGCTGATGTTTCTAAAAAAAAAACTACAGGAGGCTTATCCTACCGGTGCACCTTGTCCATGCTAACAGTTTTTTAGTCCGAGCTGCTCATTTACTTTTGTTGCTTTGATTGTAAGAATTTGTTTTTCGTTTTCTTTAAATCTTTGTTGTGTGTGTCCGTTTTCCCTGTCACGTCTTTGTCCATGGATTACATTCGTGCGATTTCCGAAAGAATCTTAGTTGCCTCGATTACTCTTCCACTGCCATTCCACCAACTTAAAAACTGAAATAAACTTGATTTAAATGCTTTTAAATTATTTCTCTCTCTCGCTCTCTCTCGCTCTCTCTCTCTCTCTCTCTCACACACACACACACACATGATTTACACGTCTTTGTTATTTAACTTTAAGGATCGTTTGAAACATTTTTGTATACATGTACTAGAAACATATCTTGAAAAAGTGACTTCACAGTTTTGACATAAGAAATTAATTGTTTTATTGAAATATCTCACTCGTCTTCGAAACCTGTACTTCAATGAGACTTAACCAGTTCATATATTTTTATTTGTTCAGCAAGGTAATTTTCATTGAGTATAGTAGTTGCATTGAATGTACATGTAATTTGTCTCAAACCCACAGACTTCCTTACAATTTGATAATAGTCTGTATTGTTTCCCTTGTTTAATTTTTGCCAATATGAATGTCCTAACATTACACAGCAAGAAATACAGATGATCCTTATCAATGACTTTATATCCTAAATAAAGAAACTGTATTTATTTTGAAGTAAATCAGTCAAGTAGATGAAAATTTTTGTGGCACAGAATTTTAACACACGGACCGATAAGCTGATTCATGTATACATCGTTGAGTAGGGATATAATTTCGGGCTAAACATAACCAGTCTATGTTAAAAAAACAAAATCATCATTTCTCTTAAACAATGCAGTGTTGTCAAAAACGCGAATTTTCGTCGTGCAATTTTTTAATGATGTGTGAATGGTTTTTCAGCTAATTAACTAATTAATAACCTATTAAACTAGAAAATAAAATAATACCACTCAATGCATTTGTATCTTCGGCAACTTAACTACACCCTGAAATAATCATTTCCATTAATTCGATTTTAAAAATTCCTATCCTGGAGTAATTCATTGTCCTCCAACATTTCATTCCTAAATCACTTTATTGTGTATGTCTGTTTTCCATGTCTGGTCTTTTTTTCTTGAATTACATTCTTTTGATTACCGCTATAACCTTGGTTCCTTTTATTATTCTTACAACATCCTAACTAACAAATTTAGATAGAAATAACGTCAACTTCTGAAATTTTTACTCCGGGGTTTGAATATGAAAGCTCTCAAATCCTTATTCTGTGCATAACTTTTGGCTTTTATTATTTACTGCTGCTACAAATTTATTGTTATCTGCGCATGCTCCAAACAAATTATCAACATATTTATTTGAGTTCGAAATTAATTTTATTCATATTTTTCTTGTTAACAAATACTTTTACTGATCATCCAAATCATCAAACCTTCAGGTTTGATAATATTTGAGGATATAATAATTGATTACGAATTTTATCTTCTTCCTTTTGGTGGATATTTGTAAAAAAAAGTTGTCAAAAAACTTCAGTTACGTGTTCGAGCATACGCAGTTATAACTTGTCTTGATCTTCTGGTTCCTTACCTCATACCTTCAGATTGGATGGTATGGTAACGACGATGGTTATCCTGTAGATACTTGGGAAAAAATAATGTTAATAAATATAACAAAAAAATTATCCTTGTAAATCGTATCTGTCCCTGAAACGCCAAGCTAGGACGGCATAGAAGTAAATCATATTTCTTAAAGCAGCAGTAGTGACTTTTTGAAAAAAAAATGTTGATGACTAACTGTCTAGATGGTTGCCTGAATTTCATAGGCGATAAAACTGTCTAGTAAGATAAAGTCAGGCATCTTCGTGCTATTTTTTTTTATTATATTCAATGTATATTTTATATCAAAAAAATAAGTTATGAAAAATGAAATTTGTAATTCACCTTAGGTCGTTTAGCGATCCCATTTAAAGGAATTTTAATTTCCCATGACCCTGCTACCCTCCTCATTTTTACTTGGATACTTATACATGTAAGTCAAGTTTGTCAATATGTTTGGTAGTTGATCAGAGCAATGTGACAAATTGTGAGGGATACCACAGAGTTCCACATTTTGTAAGCATTTTAAAACCTTGAAGTAGAAATCACTCTGATTGTTTCATTTTTATTACAAATTGCATATAAAATATGCTAGGTCAATAAAAATCAAATGTTTTTTTTTTGTTAAAGTTCTGATTGTCTACCCCATTTCGTGGTAATATGCATAAATATAAACAAATGATCATAGTGATTTTTTTTTGTTGAAAATTTGCATAAATACCTCAGATGTAGGCACCCTAGAGCTACACAAATTTAATTCAATTTAAGACAGAGAAATGTTTCATATCGGTGCTAAGCATGTGCAAATGCAGTTGTTGTCACGTGACTATGTACGTATATACACCAACAAAAGAACAAGTTAAACAATTTCATATATGAGATATATGCTCATAAAATGACATAAATCATTATGTACTGCTGCACACACGTGAAAAACACGATACATATGCTTCTAGAAATTTTATTTTATTCCATTTTAACATGCTTTGTAAATGATCTTACAGATTCAACGTAAAGGTGCTTCATTCAAGCCATTCTATACATTAAATGTTATGTAGTATGTTGAATAAGGACCTTTAGACTGCTAAAATGATCCATTTAATACACAGGACAAACGCTTGACGGTTTATTTTGAACCTGATATTTACATATTACTTAAACATGCAACATTTAAATGTTTGCTGTGATAATTGTAATCACCACATTTAACAATGTTCCAAATACATAAATGTAATCACCAAACATTTAACAATGTTCAAAATGCATAATTGTAATCACCAAACATTTAACAATGTTCCAAATGCATAATTGTAATCACCATACATTTAACAATGCTCCAAATGCATAAATGTAAGAATTGTAGCAGGGAATAGAAAGTCCACGTAATTTTGGCAAAAGTATTGGTATTAAGTATAAGTTGTGATAAGGAAATACGCAGGAGCTAAAGGAATGTTGACGCAGTCAAATGGAAAGTTGATGATAAGGCTTATGAAATTGAATTTACTTTGTTCTGCTATTCATTTTATGAACACCATTATCTTCAATAACGTGGTTTGTTTGCATACATTTGTAATGGAAATTAAATGAATGAAGTATGAAAACCAGGCAGTGAGTGGTTTGTCATATCTTAAGATAATCGATGAAACTGTATAAATACA